>JBDJHY010000094.1:4783735-4801608 GCA_039654485.1 Withania somnifera
ATGATAGAAAATGAAAAAAGAAAAAAGTACTACAGAAAAAACGTGATTTTTCCTTTCTTTTTCTTTTAATTTAAGATGAAGTTAATTAATTAGTAAAAAGAAAAGGAATATTAAAGATACTATTAACAAAGAGAAAAGGAAAAAGATTAAATTTAAAATGAAAAAAAAAAAAACAGAGGAAAGAAAAGATAGTAGTGGCATGTCATGTAGAATCCGCCGTCACATGAACTTTTTCACCTTTGGCTTGATAAAAAAATGTTAAAAGATGGGGTAAGGGATAAATTTGTTAATTTTAATAACAGTAGTAATATATTTAACCTTAAAATATAATTCAGGACCAACTTAGCCGTAGACGGATATTTTTAAAACTTGTGCCCAAAAGCAACTTGATATTTATACAACTGTTTTTTTTGCATATATTTACAAAAGAGTGAATCGACTACAACCATGACTCCACTTAAACAACTAATAAAGGTTTTTCCTTTCAAGACTAAAAATTTCATCATCAAAGCCGCCCATATTGACATTTTCTAAACAACCCCAAAATGGACATAAATCCTAAAAAATTCCCCCTCCAACTTCTTCATACTTACATCATTCCAAGAGGGTTTATCTTTTTTTCCCCTCATGACCCAACTTAGTAAAAACTCCTAATTTTCTCTCATAATTATTTGCTTAGGTTAATAACAATACAACTCTCATTTTTTTTTAACTTACAGACACTAATTAAGACAAAACATATTTACATTAGGCAAAAGGATCTTTTTTATCATGTTCAAAATTCCTGTTTCTCCTGCTGCTGCTGATGCTAAAACCGAAGGTTGATTACTCTCTCCTTCGTGTAACGAACTTCAAATTACCTCTCTATATTTACCCTCGATTAAGCCAAGGCAGGGATACTGCAGTTACGACGATCCCTGTCAAGGCAATCGAAGCCCTCAACTCTAACAGCTGGATTGTTGCCAAAATTTGCCCTCACGCATCCGCCTTTCCTGGTGGATGCGGATGGGGATGAAGTCAGTCCAGATGGTATTGGAATTGCCCGTGGTGAAATTGGGGTGACCTTTTCATCACCAAAACGTGCATCTTGAATTAATGGGTTAGATACTCTGCTCGGCGGTGACCCACAAAAAAATGGGGGCGACGAGGCTACCTGTGCTGCAGATGATTGATCAGCACCACCACCACCCTGTAACAATTTTCAGAGCCAATAATCAGCATATTGTAAAAATATGATCATAAACAGCTGATAAGTGAAAAGCTTAGTATTTTCGCAAGTTGATCATAATTAATGAGACATGTTTAATTCTTTCTACGCCACTCAATTTACAGAATAAGATGAAATTAACCAATTTAACACCATACAATGACAGGTACATGGTGTTCACACACTTGGAACAAAGCCCTTTTTCAAAAGGTGCAGAACAAAGGGGTTCGGTTTTTCTCTTCCATTTCATTTTACTTCTCAATATCATAATTTGATTGTTTTACTAAATAAATGGACTCCAAATCAACAAACTACAATTACAACAACATACACTACCTATATAGTCCTACAAGTGAGGTCAGGTGAGGCTCAAAGTAGTCTTAAGGTGGACACGACCGAACTAGGATCATATTACATAAAATTAGTTGAAAACCAATGAAGAAACTCACCTTTGCAAGGATGATATCCAATAGATCAGCTCCAGCTCTTGAATCACATAGCTCTTGTTGATGGCTGAAGACAAAAAGTTTGAAAATAATGAATAAAAATAAACAGAAAGATTCAGAAGACTTCGAAAACTAAACGCAATAAGCAATAGAAATTGTTATTACCTAACATGCCATCTGCGAGGTCTCATAGGGTCGTTAGCATTCAAAACTCCAAGACGCCGAGGTTTAGGGCAAACAACAGCATCTTTTCTATCAGAAATTGAGCTCCACATATCTTCACAAGCAGAGAAAGTACCTTGTTGAATTGCACAGTGATTCATCTTCATCTAACTAAAAACACCTGTTGTGAAAAAAAAAAAGATATCGAATTTTAGGTAAGAGTTCATAGAAAATTTTTACAGATTTAAACTACAACATAATCAGTGTAATCCCATGCGTGGAGTCTTGAGGAAGGTAAAATATACACGAATCTTACCCCTACCCCTACCTTTACAGGGTAGAGAGATTGTTCCAATAGATCCTCCATTCAAACGACAAGAAAACAGCAAAGATAAACAGATCATACAGCAACAGATAAATTACTCAACTAACTATAAATTTTAGGTAAGAGTTCATACAAAAGTTTTACAGATCTGAAGTAATAGATATTAACGAAAATTAAATTACTCAACTAATTATAAATTTGATACTATATGAAGAAAAAATTTACAGATCTGGACAAATGATTAAAGGAATCGTTTGGCGGATATACACACGCGAGAGAATTTTGGACCTTTTTCGATGAGACAACGAAGAAGAAGCCAGGAAAAACAGAAATTAAAGCAAAAATTCAAAAATTAAACCGCAGAAACGTTAAAAATTCATGGCAAATACGATAGTTAAAGCTGTATTCAACTGAAAAATTAGATATTTTTCTAGTTTCTACACAGATCTACGCTTCCTCTTAGATTTTTCAATAAATTAGGTAAGCGCAACAGATGGAAATTAACTTGAATTTAACAAGTCAACCCTAGAAAGCAATTTTTACACAGAAAAAGTACTCAAACGAAAATTATTTAATCGAGTATCAGCTAAATTAATTGGATTTTTACTTCGAAAAACAGCTCAAACTTTACCATTTTCCACATATTTTGCATCAATATCTATGCTCAGACATTTTTTTTTCCCCAGAAAAAACGCAAACAACACATGAAAAAGCAATTTCTTCAGTAAAATATTTTTTTTTAAAAGAACTATTAATAAAAATCTCAAAAAAAATTACAAGTATTTTTCAAGCTATATTTATCAAACACATGAAAAAGTAATCTCTTCAACAAATTGACAAAAGCTCATAAAAATCTTCAAATAACATCGAAAAATTGAAGTACTTTTTCCAAGCTATATTTTCATCAAAATCATAATCTCCAAAAAAATCATAATACTAAAAAAAAAATTAGAAAAATATTCAAATAACAAATTTGAAACGCCGTAAAAGTAACAGAAATGAATCATTTCCGAAACAACTAAAAGTAAAAAAAAAATCATCACTTACTTGAACTAACTGTACAGAAAACTGAAGAACAATTTTTCAAAAGAGAGAAGAAATAGTCAGTGTGTTTTAGACAAGAGTAACAAAGGATAATAAGAGGAGCTCTATAACTTTTTATATATAAAACAATATTATATGAATGAGAAAAATATCAATAACTTTTTAACATTATTTTAATATTTTTTAATAAAGAAAAATATAAGAGAGAGAAAATTCGTGTATAGGGAGGCAAGACCTGCAACCTGCAAAATACTTTTATTTATTTTAAATAAAAAGAGCGTAAAAAATAAAATAATATTTTATTTTTATTTTGATTAATTTTAATGGGTCATGCAGGCGGTGCCTCCCGCGAGAAATTACATCGTTTATCGTACCCACTCCCAACTAAAGTTTTATCGACTTTTTTTAAAAAAAATTGATAAATAAATTTATTTTTATTTAATTTCATTTGGACAAAATTTAAGAAAATATTTTCAATATTACGTAACATAGTAAATGGGTTTTATAATTAGAGAAACAGCTCACAGTTAAATTTATTATTAGTTTCATAAGCAACAAATAACAATAACAACATAACATAGAGATTTAGGATAGTAGACAGTAGTTAGAAGTGATAAATTAAAAATTTTAGTTAAAATTTTAAAAAGCAAATGGATTAAGCAATCAAAAAAAGATTAACATTTATTATGTATTTAAAAATATAATTTTAATTATATATATTTATATAAATATAATTTTAAATTAAAAAAATCAAATAAACCTCCTGACCAGTAGCTAACATCGCCCCTGGTGGAGTGCATGAGAAAAATTGCTTTTGAAAAATCTTTAATTCAAGGGCAGCAGATCAAATAATTATATATAAAAAAAGTTAATATTAATAAAATGTAATATTTATTTTAAAAAAATATAAAACATTTTAAAAAATAATAATAACAATAATCTATTAATGTAATAATTGAAATATAATGACAAAAAATAATAATAATATCAAAAGCAAAAAAATTATGAATAAGACTAATATCATCACATTGATAACATTAACGGAAGAATGCAATATACCATTTATTGGAAAGAGAAAAATAAAAAAAGAAAGGAATACAAAAGGATAGAGGCTAATAGTAGAATGGAAGTCTTAAATCCTAAAACAATACAAAGAACATTTATATAGGCTAGACTAAATTAAATAAGGAAAAGCTAATTAAGGAAAAGACTATACTAAGGCATAATAACCATATATAGATTAGACTAAACTAAATAAGGAAAAGATTATACTAAGGCATAATAACTATTTTAACAAAAAGAACTAGATTAGTCACATAATCGACTAACTAATTGACCTCTCTGTAGACACGTTCTATTGAGATAGTCAGTCTCCAATAGCATTCTAATTCTATTTACATCCATCAGCATTAAAGGATCCTCCCATATTCCATCTAGAACCTTCTTCATAGTTAAAGAGTCGGTTTTTCATCACCAAAACGATTACATGATGGAATGTGCAATACAGCTCTCAGAGCTTTAGCTTCAGCAATAATATTAGGTCCATCAGGTATCTTTCTAGCTTTAGCATACCTAAGATTACAAGTCCAATGTCTAACATAAAAACCAATGGAACTAGGTCCTATATTCCCCTTGGAAGCCCCATCACAATTATACTCAGAAAGTTCCAAATATGAGGCTTCCTTCAGTATACCATCTTGCAGTTTAGAGTTGGAGTATAACCTTCAAAGAACTGTAATAGGAGAGGCTAGTGTTTGGGAAGATTCTTCATCCAGGGGTACCTAGTTTTAGCAAACAAATCAAGTACCTGTTGATGTCAGTATTTCTCCTTTTCTATATGTGCCACAAATAAAAGCTGGTAAGGCTCCATACAAAGGCTTTAATTTCGTCTCACACTCAACAGACACCATTTATTTATTGTGACCTTCAATTTCAAGAATGGACCCGGAATGCCTGTAGCTTGAGCAAAAGTCCGCCAGGTGATCAATTGTCTCTTGACAGTCATCACTATAGCAAAAGCATCTCATGTTGTCAAACCATCCCTATTCTATTTAATACTTCCCCAATTGGCAACCTTCGTTTCCACGATATCGATAAAGAATGAATGCCAAGAAAGGTATACCTTTGATCTAGATATTTGCAAAAATTTCCTATTTCTCCTCTGTATGTCTCACAATCTCCAATGCACTACTGTCAATAAAATTTCCAGACCCAATAAGAATCTATAATGTCTTGTCCCAATCATAAGTTCTTCTAGAAAGGTCAATTTCTTTTGAATATGATCAATTATGTGATGGGGTAGAATATTTCGTTTGTTCCTCCCGGTTCCAGATGCTGCACATCTTTCCGAACCTATCAAGCTAGCAGTAGGAGGTAGTACATAATGTAGGGTCCCTAATTTTGTCAATTTTTTAAACCACACATTTGAATGGTCACATCAAATTCCTACCAAATATCTTCCACCATGTGTTTTCACAATACGGAATATGCCTTTCCATTCCATAAGAGGGATGCACCTTTTACAATACTTGTTCCACACATAATTTGTACATAAGAGTATTTTTGGTTCTAAAATCTACTATTGCTTCGAAAATACAGCTTTGAATAATCAGTGAATCCCAACCATCCCTCTACTTTTGGAAGGAAAAAATATTATTCTAGGAAACCAATGCTTCCTTCTATTCTCATCCCCATTATTCCACGGAAATCTAGAAATATATTTATGAAGACCATGTATAACACATTTAGAGGTTAACTTCTTATAATAAATAAATGAGAATAATTTATAATACAATTGTTATCAGGACAAACTTTTCCCGAAAGATAAAATCTTTTTCTTTCATGCCTTTTTGATAATATCATTGTAATAACTCTTCCTTTTTATTTTGCATGGGACAGTGGGCATGACAAATACATAAAAGGAAATTTAGCCCTAGAAAAACGTATCACCTCTTCCACCTGTTGGATGAGATTGTTAGTAGTCTTATTGTAGACATAAAAAGAACAATTTTCCTTGTTAATCATCTGGCCAGATTGCTTTTCATAGTCCCCTAATTCTGCATGATTCTACAACCTGAGTCTACACTTTGTATGTAATTAAAGGTCAAGATAATAATTGGCCCGAGCGAATCATTTGTCCTGACATGAAATATGAAATATGTATTAAAAGATAATACAAAAGTTAAAGCATGGGCAAAACTTCTTCATAAATTAAAATATAATAAAACAAAATTTTATTATATGAGATAGAGTTATTTAAAAACTAAGTATAACTATCTGACTGATTGTCTATGAAGCCTTTACTAATAAGGATGAGTTGCTAGGACAAACTGCCAACTAATTCTACAACAATTGAAACTAAATATGCTAAATTGATTGAATTAAAACTAGATACTCAAATAATCCTTGAATGATGAGGACTCACCAAGTTGACAGGTAAATCTTACTACATCTGCTAATCATGAGTCTGGGGACGAACACCTAAATCTGTATAATATTTGATGCAGTGCAGAGAAAAGTATGCGATCAGTACGTCTGACTGTACAGAGTGTGTGAGATATGCAATTACCATAAATGACACTTAAAACACATTTTAAAACTGAATCTGAATGTAGTAGCACATGTAGATAGTATTTGTCCAAACAACAGTATAATGCTCCAACTCCATAATCCTATAATGAAAACAAAATTCATACTTTTAAGTCATAAATTTACATTGTTGGTATAAAACTGTTGGGTCATGTACATATAAGATAGTTTAAATCATGTTATAGGCTAAATCTGTGGGATACTAAATACTATTAACTGTATAAAACTGACACTGAAAGAAAATTATGGGACTTTTTTCTAACCGATATAAATCATGTGAACATCATAGAATCCAACATCTTACCCACGTTAGGGAGAGCTATCCTATACCTTGTCGGGGTATAAAACCTTAAACGTAGGCGGGTCCATTAACTGAGCCCTGGGCTAAATGTGTCAATCTCAAGTGGGAAAATATCTTGAATGTAACAACCCATATTCTATGTTTACTAGCTCTACTTATATGGCACTTGATATAATCTTGTGGTATGAGTAATGAAATCGGTGTCTTATACAACTAGTGACGGTAAAATAGATTTAAAGTAGTTGCTCGTACATTAGAACAAGGCATGTTCAAGTTAATATCAATTTTAAAAGTATTTAAACTTGGGATCGTAAGGTATTATAAGATTCTAGGGATTAAAGTGCCCAAGTATGAATAAGTTTAAGTTAAATTAAGAGGATTATGACTTAAAAATAAAATAAAATATTGAGGTGCTTGTTTGACTTAATTAAGTTAGTAGCTGTGTCACCTATTTGAGTTAAATGGACCAAACAAGTATATCAACTACTTAGTTAATGGATCAGATTAAGGCTTAAGATAATGGGCTCATTTAAGGTTCAAACGAAGTAGAATTAAGAAAAATAGAGTAAGGAGCTCGACAATCCAAATCTTTCCACCAAAGGCCTAATAAGTTAAAGGCCTATCTTAGATATAAATAAAGCAAGCAGGTCATTACCTAATTTCAGCTTTTGAGGTTCTTGAATTCCTAAGCAGGTGCATCACCTACTTGGACCACTTTTGACCAATTTGTGGCTCAATTAGAACACAATTCTTCCCCAATTTGAGTTAAAAAAAGGCGGTCAAAAGGGGGTCATTTATAAATGGTTAGATTAGCTCCTTTTCATCATTTTCACTTACAAAAGTTAGATTTTTAAGCTATCTCTTAAGCTCTTTTAAAGCTTCATACAATAGCCCTAAATTTCGTATTAGGGTTCTTGGGATTTCCTCTCTTTTCAAAATAAAGTTAGGTGAATAATTGGTGTGTTTAACTTAATTGTACCATAGAAGGTTATGAAATCATATTTCTTATGTTTAAAGTGTAGAAAATCTCTTTGCACACTTGTAGTTCAACTTTTCCTTATGTTCTAAGATATTTCTCTTTTTCTTTTTTTCAAACTTGAAGAGGAGCGTAAGGTATTGAAGGACCTAAGTTAAAAAGGTAATATTTCATAATTTAAGATAAGGTTATTCCTCAATTTTTTCCCTTATTATATATGGTTTGGTGAAGAATCTTTTATGTTTTTTCTGTCAAGAATTTACGAGATTGTTATTGAAATACTTGAAGTCAATATTCTCCTGAAATAATTTGGGACTATTTAGGGACTGTATTAGTAGGTTGATCCTATAGAATGATTATGTGAAGTTGTATTGAGGTAGAAATAAAGGATGTGATTTTTGAGGCTATTCTTGTAGTTTATGAATTTTAGGACTATATATGGCTTGTTTTACATGTAGTGATGTTATGTGGCAGTGGGTTACCTTATAGGATGGTTGATTGAGTTATTGTAAAGTATAAAAGAAGGGTGTGATGATACACTATGTGCTTAAGGGTTGGAAGGTCTTACTATCATCAAGTCTTTTGCTACTATTTTGTAGGTCTATAACATGATTAGCTTTTAATATTAGCTTTATTATGTACTTATATTGCAGAGTAAAACTTAAAGGAAAGGTTGAAACGTTGTGTTCACGTTGGTTGGAAAATAAGGCACGTAAGGCTGTTTGATTCCATATCATCTGGCATAAATCTAGCACTTGTATTACCATGAAAGCTTTCTAAGTGCTCTGTCTAGTAAATGATAGATGGTAGTAGTGTATGATTCCAATGTAGCTAATGCTCTTGCTCCAACTCCTTGGAGTATATAATGCTGCAATATATGGTTATTATTAATCTGCATGATTACCCTTCCAAGTACAAGTATGTAAGATTAAACATTCTTTTGTCATTCAGACACAAATCTTTGTCATAGTATCTCTTAGATGAGTCAAAAGGATCCTAGATAATATATGTTAAGTTTGTTCATTTATTGGGTACACAATTTTTCCATTTACTACCAATTTTACTTCAACTGGTCCATTTAATCATATACTTTATTTTCTCACGTGCCTACATGTTTCTTTAGTTGGATATCACTCCCATTATCTATTTTCTTAATTTTAGCTTACAGAATCGCTACTTGTTCTATTACATAGTTTATATGTCCTAACATAGAATGTGTATTGTCCCAGATTTGAATCTTTCTATGTGCTTCATGAATTCCCATGTTCATGTACCCCTTTTGTTTGATATCATTTATTATCTCTTAGCTTGATGAGTTAGATGTCTTTATTATATGTTCTTCAATTTGAGCTATCAAATACTTACTGAATCACATAAGTTCTTAAGTAATACGTTGTTGTTATAGTTGCTTTACGTGTCATTGTTACTGCGTTAAGTACATATTCACATGTATCCTACTATATTTTACTATCCATAACTGAATAACACTATGACCATCAAAATAACAATCTCTAAGAGTAAAAAATGAAGTAAAACAAATATGGTTATGTACCGGTGGCATCTTAAGATCAAAAAATAGCGTGGGTCGATCCTGATCTATTTATATACAAGTGGTAGTTTAGGGGCGAAAGTCTAGCATAGGCTGAGCCTATTTCATGGACTTATGGGTTAAAGCTCGGAAATGAAATCCTGGCATAGGCCAATCTCAATTCATATTTTTAAGGGTGGTATCCCAGAGAGCCTAGCATGTATCGATCTCGATCGTGTATTAACCACTGATCAACTGGTCATATATATCACAAGGCTTATAAAGCCTATAAAGCCAAGCGAAAAAAGTAAAGAAAAGAATGTAATGTCCATGATCCCACAAGGGTAAGTAAATGTGGTCTTTCATCCCTATGTATTTGTTTATTGATACTCGATTTCATTGATCTCTTATTTTACATATTGTTACTCCATACATTACATATTCAGTTTATTCTTCGTACTGACATCTCTCAAGGGGGACCTGCATTTGATGTTGCAGGCTTAGGTACTCCAATTGAGGTCTCCCTAATAAAAACATAAGATATTCAGTAGTTTTTGGTGAGCTACAGGTTGATTCGGGGATGTACCGAGTCTTCGGTGTCTGTGTGTGTATATATATATATATATATACCCGTATAATCATGTATTCTAATAGAGGTTTTGTAGATATTGTAAAGGTGTCATATGTATTTATAGTTTCATTTGTGATTTGTCTCGGTTAGCTAGTTAGATGGGTTGTATAACTATCTATTTACTATGAATTCTACTTGTACATATGTTGCTTTGATCATCATAGGTCATTCGTAAATTATGTATTCATATGGTGCTTTTTTGTCTCACCCAAGGTTAGGGTGTGACACATAACCTACAGTGACAACATTATTCTAGGACTTAGGTTATCTAGAACCCTCATTCGCTTGGTGCTAAATAATCATTCCAAAATAAAAATAACAATTGTGCTTATATAAGTTGGAAACTATCTGTTTGAAAATAAAGCATGACATAAATTTCAAATTACAGCTTTACTAAAGTCTTAAAATACTCAAACTAGTCATGCTAAATTTCACTTAAGTCTGAGATTTTGAGATCAAATCATACTAATTCTTTGTTCAATGTTGTAGCTTTAAGTAATAATGACAAGATTTCATTCATAAATATCATTCAGAGGATACTAATCATAAGACAACATGCTGGGAATAAAAATCATAAAATTTACTTAATTAGGTATGAAGCCTAAATCATAAAGTCATAAAATCATAACAAAAAATCTGGAGTTTTGGATATGAAGGTGAAAGGAAACCTTCATTCAAATCCCACATGCCAGATGGACACAAGAAACTTTACTTGGAAGCTTGAACTTTAAGCTTAAGCTGGAACCCTAGAATTGACTTGAGAGAGAAATTTTTCTAAATAAGAGTTTAAATCGATTATTATGAGAAAAAACTGATTGGTTAATTGAGATAATCTCTAAAAACATACTGGAACGACCTATATATTGCTAAAAACTTAGGAAAAGACTAAATTTCCCTTTTAAACAGGGTTTTTCTAAGAAACCACAGCTCATGCAGCGAGTCGTGATTTATTACATGACTCATACATGGAGTCATGGTTCTTGATAATGCTTTACTAAAATGTCCATAGATTTTTACTTTGAACTCGAATTGATGAACAATTCGTTGCATTGAAAACTAGACTCAAAGAACTTAAATTTGATATATCATGAGGCATATAAATCCTCATAGTTTAAACTTGAACCTTGTAAGAAATTATGTAAAAACTTAATTGATAGAAAGAATCTCAACTAAAATATGTGTTAGGGATGCCTTAGGACCTTAATTCATATTCAAAGCACTTCACATACTTCGGCAGGCTATCCTATGAACCAATGCCTGACTCGTGGCCTAATTTGTGGTTGACAAGGGGAAAAATACCAACCCCCTTCCTAGGTACCATTTGTGATAGTACGAGTCATGGTACCATACCATAGGTCATACATGAGCTCGTAGGACCCTAGTTTTCGGCCAATCTTGGAAACGGTTTCCATGGTTTAGGCCACAATTCATGGTCTGGTACTACAAGTTGTGCTATAAAATATTGTCCCCTAGGATTTTATTTCATTTTGGTTTTCTAAACCAAGTGTTGTAGATTTGTGCTTAAAGGTCTAGAGTGTTACACGTGTTTATTTCAAGAAGTTCTTTGTAGGTAGATATATAAATAATTGTATCATCAGCATAGAATAAGTGATTGAGGTCAAAACTCCACTTAGGCAAGACAAAGTTTTTGAAAGAACTGTTGTAAAATAGAGTTAAGAGCCTTTGATAGAACTTCAACAGTGAGGATGAATAGAGGTGGGGATAAAAGATCACCTTGTTTAATACCTCTTGTAGAGTAGAAAAATGACATGTTTGCACATTGAATAGTATATAGTATTAGTTATTAGAAATAAGTTTCCAGATTATATCCACCAAACAGTTGTTGAACCTCATTTTCCTATAAGAAAACTCCATGAAACACTGCCATAAGCCGTATCCATGTTTAGCTTAATGACCATATTCATTAGTTTGAATCCTTTTCTTATATCAGTAATGATATCTTGTGGCAAAAGCACACTAGTGTTACCACCTTTCATAAAGACAAATTGGTTATGTGAAATGAGGGAAGGAAGTAAAATCCTGTAGTCCATCGTGAAGGACTCTAGAGATCACCTTATTTAGAAAATCACTCAAGCTAATTGGTCAAAAATTAGAAAAGGTATGAACTTTTCCTTCTCAAGAATTAAAACCAAATTGCTTTAGGTAATTGATTTAGGAAGGGAGTGTCCTTTAACAAAACCTTTACTATATTAAGAACACCCTCTCCAACAATTCCTCAACAAGTTCTATAAAAATAGTCCATTAGATTATCAGGACCAGTGCTACTATCCCTATTGAGTTCAAAAACCAACCTTTTACTTCCTCAATGGCAGGACTATTGTTAATAATCTGATTGGCCTTATGTTTTAATAACTCAGGAACATGTCAGAGAAGTGATATATCTACTACATAAGTCTCTCCTCTGAACTTGAACTGATTTTGATAAAATCCAATAGATTCTTATACCACCTTTTAAGAAACTTTAACCCATTCCTATAATATCTAAATATCCTATTTACTACTAGTATTTTCTTATCGCATTGACTAGATTATGAAAATATCCATTGTTTTTATCACCTTTTAAGAACCATATAATACCATCTTTTTACTTTTAATGTTTTTCCTCGAAGTGTAAATATTGATTCATTTCTTCTTGTGCTCTCTGGATAAAATATTTACTTTGTACAATAGGGAACTCTTCAAATAAGTCTTTTGGTTCACACAAATGACAATATATTCTCTAATTGCCAGCTATTGAAAGATGTCATCCAAACATTCTTTTCTCTATGATGATAAAGCTGATTTAGTCCTCTTCATTTTCTATTCCAATCTTAAAAAGATATCTAATTCTTCTCATGTAGTCCAATTCTCTCTAACCACTTCCAAGTAATTAGATTTTTAATCCATAACTTCAGAAACCTGAAAAGCCTCATGAACTTACTAAATTATTCACCACAGGATAAGAAGAGGGGTGTATGGTCAGAGATAGCTCTCGAAAAAAGTTCCACTTCCATAATACCAAACTATTTTAAAACCTGTTGATTTGTCACCAATTTATCTAGTTTCTTGAAAATGCATTCTTCATCTATCCTTTCATCCCACCAAGCGAAAGGAATCCCCTTGAACTAATCTCAAATAACTAAGAAAAAATTAAGAAAAGGCTAAACCTTCATATTTAGAGGGGTACAGTAGAAGGCCTTCTATCTTTTCCTCTTCATTTAGTATGACATTAAAATTTCCCCAACCAACCAAGGTAGATTCAAGTTTTTATCCATAACATAGATGTCAATCCACAACTCCATCCTGTCAAGAGTTGTGCATTTAGCATACATCACAATGTTGACTAGGGATCGACCACTTTCTTCGATACAAAGCTTTAAAGTAATTTGTCGCATGGTGTCCAATAATACCTTTACTGTAGCATCTTCATCTACAAAAACCTAAAATTTTCCATTGATTAAAGTTTCAATTTTTAATTCTTGATAACCTTTTGTAAATTTAAATAATTTTTGATTCTATGAAGCATCTACACTTTATGCAAGGTCTGCTAAGAGTTAACGGATCTTATATTCTCGAAAAAGGGTATTTAGCACCATTTAACAATTGATTTTTCCACCCTCATTGGATCAACTCTAGTGGGATAAGGTGCTTCATCACCCTTGCCTTTGATTTCTATATTTTTTCTTGTCTTCTATATGTTCCTTTGCATTTCCCTTCTCTATATTGTCTGGTATTACTTCTTAGTGTGATACTATAACATGTAAATTTTTCAAAGGTGAATTTCTGTCATGACCCAAAAACTGGCTGTGATATCGCCTACCAAAATCTACTAGTAGACAGACCAATCCATTAACCCAACACACAAGTAGAGAAAAAAAAGGACAATATAAGGACATGTGATAGATACTTATATGCAAATACAACAATCTGATACAAAGACAAGTCCTATAGGAACTAGGAATGGACCAAAATATGCAATAAAATCCATCGTAGACCAGGTTTTAATAGTACAAAAGCTACTAGGTAAAAAAATAGATAAATAACCACTATAAGTCTATACAAGATACATAAAGATACAACTGATGAAGAAGAGAAGGAGACGAGTAAGCAATAAGATGCCAAGTGCTCTGAGTACATAACTCTCGAATGATCATAATTAGTAAGGATAACTCATACTATTGCCTGCATTAGAAAGATGTACGGAAGTGTAGCATGAGTAACAAAAGCAATGCGTACCCAATAGGCATCATAGGACGATTAGGCTTAGATAAGATACAAATATAACAAAATGCGAGTAAAGAGAAAGTCATATAAAATAAAAAGGGAAGAAAATTAGCAAGTAATAGGTTAAATAAATAGAAGAGAACTGATAAGGGAATGCAAGTAAAATACTCTACAACAAAATAGTAAAAGCAAACTGACGAGCACAAATAATCTTACCTCAAGTTAATACGATAAGTACCGGACAAACTGGAAAGTAAAAGTACACTACCTGGATGAACAAGATAATAGTAAGATAACTATAACAAGTAAGAAAATCTACTCAAGTACTTGAAAATATAAGCTAGCTGTAGAATGTAAATCAACCACCTTAAATAAAGAGGAGAAAGGTAATCTAATTACAAGAAAAATAACAACCAATGGAAAACAAAAACCCAAGCGGAATTTTCACTACCTTTAAATGATCACAATAGATACAAACAACAAACAAAACCTGACCTCCCCATAAGACGTAGGGGACAAACTAGACCCAACCAACTTCCTTCATAAGCACGGTGGGTACAAATGATAAAAATGATGTCATCCAATACAATGGGGGTATGTTTGTCATGCTAAGTGGCTCTACTTACTCCTCATCTAGCACTCAATGCTCACAAAGGAGGAACCTATGAGAGTCTCAAACTGTATATATTAACCTCCTCTGTATACCAAGACAACGACCTAGATCGCCCACACTTGTGTAGAGTAGATCATTCAACACCTGCAGTATAAACCCATTTTGAATCTATTTGTCCGTCTATCATAGGCGACCGAACGGCTGCCTCCTAATTGCAGGACTCATGGAGGGAAACATCCATGTGCTAAAATCATAAATCATAAACAGACTACCCGATGTATTTCCTCCACTCATCAATATAGCCATGAAACGAAAGGGACCCGAATCCAAGGGTCAAAGCCTTGACTATAAAAATAATGGTACAATCCTCTTTAATAATAAAAAATCACTAATAAAAGAATTTTCCTTTTTCTATGATTCCTCCAAAATTCCCATTCCAGTAGTAAAAGGTGATACTCTTCCTTCCAGGGCCTGAAATTAGTATACCAAGTAGTATGGTTTCCATTTTCAAAATAAAAAATCATGTATATCTTCCTTTAATTATACCACAGTACATGTAAAGCATGTATACATGAGTATTCTCAACATGGGTATACACATAGAATAATGCACAAAAATCCATTTGGTTCAACACCATCTAGCACTAGGGAGAAGACTATTCGAGCGTAAACTACTTTATGGGCTTCCTAACATAAATATACGAATACTCGCATAAGAGAATGTATGCATAAATACTCGAACAGGGTAAACTACTCTCGATTTACATATAAAACTTACCTGGAATCTATCAAGTGTCCGCCATGGAATCAAGCCCAAACTACTAACATAGCACTGGAGTTATTGATATAAACACAATAGACTAGAACTGGTTAAAAAAGCTTAATCTAGTATAAGTATCTCCTTAACCTGGACTAAGGGTTTCTATTTGGAGCCCCAACTAAGTAGTATCACTTAAGTTGAGACGGACACCCTTTACTAAACCTCAGAAGGGAACTTTACTCCAAATACCGCACATTAGGCCCCTGGAACTAGGGAAATAACATGGTTGAGCTTAACCCTACTATCAGGCAATTTACATAATCTACCACCCACTAAGATAAATCTTATGAAGAAAGCTGAAGCGTATCTCCTTCCGGGACCAAAGTCCCTAAAGGATTTGACCTAAGACAAGTAACTTCCCAAACCTAAGGGTTTTAAGGCTACTCCTACAACTACTAAGACAAAAAGGAAAAACACTATATGAACTAGAAATTTAAAGCATAATCTATTCTAAGGCCACTAAAGATATGAATTAAACCATAACTATCTATTGTGAGTATAGTCAACCAAAATTCCCCTCCCACAACTAGAAATTCATCATATGCATACCTTATACAAATCATGTGTAAAAGTAGGTAAGCTTTAACCTACGTAAAAGATGAAAGGCAAGCCAGTGTTCATAGAGCTAAAGCCTATCTTCTCTAAGAATCCTCTAAATACACTCTGTTTAGAAAAACAAGGTTCTACACATCAAGATGATAAAAATAAGACCCAGATTACAATAAAAAACTACGAGTGAAAAATTAGGCCAAGAATTGGTTGCGGGTTCTGCTATCCAAGAACAAAAACTAACTCCGCCACAAGGGCTTTAATGATACCAAAACCATATTCTCTAAATATGAGCGGAATCAGAATTCAATATTACGCCCAAAAACAACCATTAAAAGAAGCAGGAAATTCATGAATTCACTAAGGAATTGAATGGATTGTGTCACGACCTAATTTCTCGGATCATGATGGCACCTACTATACCACCAGTAGGAGAACCAACCCTATACTCCGAAGCCGAAGCGGAGGACTACTATATCAAAAGCAAAAAGCATAATTATAATAAAAATATATGAATTAAAGAGGAAATATAAAGAATCAACAATTCCCAAAACCTGGTATCAGTGTAATACAAAACCTTTAAGTACAGAACAAGGAATCAAATGTCTAATACAAAGGTATCTCCGAAAATACATGGAGATCAAAATAAATGCTAAAGAGAAGCAGGAAAATCTGGATGCCAAGCTCACCTGATCTCTGAAAATCAGTGGAATCTGCACGAGCAACGATATATGAATCATGATCGGGCACCTGTACTCAGATCTGCACATGAGCAAGTGTAGTATGAGTATAAGCTGCCGAAGAAATCCATACCCAATAGGCTTCGATGGCCTACTAGGCATATAACAATAATAAAATAGTAAATAAATAAAGGCAATAAATATGGTCACAGAATCAAATCGTATATCATGGAAGCTTGCTACTCAGATAGAAATCAAGTAACAAGTAGAACATATATCGCTAGCTAATCACATATTAGGAATTCAGTCAATGAAGGGAGACGTACCCGAAATCTTTGCAGCAGTATATGTGAATAATAACAATAATTAATCAAGAGTTAAAAAGAAGACCGGTAGCCTCAAGTAAGGGATGAATGAAAAAATAATACTATAATGCAATATCCTACATAACATGAAATTCAAGTAACCAATTAGAAAATCTAAGCAGTAGTAACAGTACTATAGTAATGAATATAAACGTTGTTAAGTCTCCTAGAAAGAAGCACAGCGTACACAGAAAACACGCTCACCTATAGGCATCCACATACTACCAGGAGTACACTGAAGAAAAAAGTGCATAAAAGTAAATACACAATATGAAGTAACCAGTCCTGTGTACATTTCTCCTTTAGTACTCGTAGGCCCAGAGGTAGAATCCATTGAAGGCTACCCTAAATGTTCCTGGTATATCCCTACTCCGTTCTATACCCCCCTCCCTCCGCATTTTCTTCCCTGTATATC
>JBDJHY010000094.1:4838687-4859104 GCA_039654485.1 Withania somnifera
CAAATACCATTGTTTGAAAAGAGAAATAGAAAGAATAGAAGGATACAAAAGAATGGAGGCTAATAGTAGAATGAGAAGCCCTAAACCCTAAAACAATACAAAGAGCCTATATATATGGTAGACTAAACCAAATAAGGAAAAGACTAAATAACGAAAAGGCTATACTACCCTCACAAAACATAATAAATATTTTAACAGTATGCACATCTTATCCTCTTCAGATTAATCCTCATATATACACATTTACACTGAATATATTGTTGTTATTATTAGGAGATGTGTGTTCCTTTCCTTTGTTTTGTCATTTTCTAATTAATTGTTAATATTCATGAAAGACAAAATTTATGCATGTTTCACAATCAATCATACTATTGTTGTAACTAATATTTACATGTTTGTTGGGGTTCATGTGTGTGTGTAAAATGTACGTAAATTGTTTCACAAAAATAGTCACCCCGTAAGTTGATTAACTTTAGATGTGAAGAAGCACTGTTTCTTGCAAAAAATGTTTGCAGCTTTGACTACCAATAGCTTTGCATGCATAAAAGTGTTTCCACTATACTTATGTTTCTCTTTGTCATGTATCTATCAACTTAAGGGTTTGTTTGATGGGAAAAAAATATATTTTTTGAATAATAGAGGGGTTGCTCAGATGGTAGCACCCTCTACTTACAGCATCATGGTTGTGAATTCGAGTCAACAAGGAAGAGAAAATGGGGATGTCCTAGGGAGAGGGGTAAAAAAATAATTATTCTTTTACTTGTGGGCGGAGCCACCTATCGGAAAGGCTTAAATGCTAGCTATTAAGAGTATATATGTCTAATTTTACACACCCTTATCACAATTGAGAAAAAAAATCTGCATATCCTTCGTCAATTTTTTGGGTCTACTTCTTTCACTAAAAGGGGAAAAATAAATTCTTTCTCCTCTTCTGTTTTTAATTTCTCTAATAATTTATTTGAAATAGTTTCTAATTTTAGAGAGTTATAAATAGCAAGACCTATTGTTTTATGGATAAATGTTACAATCTCAAAAAATAAATTCCACGTATCAAACATACACTTAAACTGAAAAACAAGTTCCTTCCAAAATCAGAAAATAATTTTCTTGATGGAATTAAGTATAGAAAGAAGTTTTATAAGTGATATTCTAGGCTTATTATCTCCTCACTCCCACCCCAGTGGTGGGATAAGAATTTTTATTAATGAGATTAGTAATATAAAGATAAGTAAATACATGAAGAACCAAGTACATTCAACATCTTTTATAAACATAAAAATATTGTGGCGAAGGAGATTCAACGAGCCCCCTTGCAACTCCCTAGCTCCGCCATGCCACTTGCACCCCAAGTTTTTCACAATGTTCTTATCTAAAACAATATTTTCTGCTCACTAAGCAAACATCATAATATTGCAAGTAAAAAATTTATTTATTTTTCAAGAAAATATTTTTCTTCATACGAAATACACTCTTAATATAAAAAAATAAATTCTAATGTACAGATTTGTGATCATACAACAGATGTGAAATTAAATAAAATAAAAAGTACAATAAAAGTGAGTATAAAAAAGTGTAAGCAAGTGTTATGCTAGACGAGGTAAAATTTTAGCTAATTTGGGTATGATTGAAGAAGTGCAATATTGGGGAAAGCATCTTGATAAAAAACCAAAGCAATATAAATACAAATAAAGTACCACAGGAGAGCTAATGAATTATACAGAATTGTTGTACTAACAAAGGGTATCTATTGATGAAAAAAATAAAGGGTATGTATTTCCTGATGAAGTATAAATGTATTGGCAGTCTCAGTTTTTGGACCTTAGTCTCTTCTTGGAAATTATTTCTTTGGTCAATTTAAACATTTATTTGGTCATCTATATGTGACTATGTGTACGTGTTGATGTGTGTGTGTGTGTTTTTTTTTTTTTTTTAGGATTTTGGGAAAGGGTATTTGGATTTTCCATTGAATTTTATGTCTCACTCAGTAGTCACTAACCAAAGAGTATGTGGAATGGTAGAGTGAGTCTCAATATATGAGAAGGAATTAAACAAAATGAGAAAAATATTACAGTAGTAGTACATTAATTGTAGGCTACATTAGTTTACTAGAGATTTTTCATATCCAACTCCATGCTAACTATTGTTTTACTACTACTTAAGCTATACTACTACAAAACATGGGATTAGTTATAGACTTTGTCGGAAATCCATCGTTAAACTCTTTTAGCTAATTGAATTTTTTGACAAATCGTCACTAATTCGTAGATAAATGAGATCAACATGAATTTTTTGTTGTTTAATTAGCTACGAAATTCTGTCAATCGCTAATCGCCTGTTTTCTAGTAATGTTATATTAATAATAGCATACTCAATATAATTTTATAATTGGAGTATGATGAAATGGATAGAATATACGTAAATTTTACCCTCTTTTGATGAGGATAGAGAGAAACCATTTTCCTAGACCCTAGATATAACAATTAAATTAACACTATTAAATTGTCATTATCTTCGTCAGTTTAATTTTTCAACTGTTTGGAAAAGAGTCCATTCATATATAGGAGTATTAATAAGGCTGTCAAATAATTAAATGAAGAAGTTTTCAAGCAGTCTGTTGGATGCTAGGGTTTGTATTGTCTTTTGAATTTCTCGTTTGGTTTCTGATATTTCTATTGCAGTTTAATTAATTAAGTATGAATTCATGCTTGAAACTTTCAAAATGCTCCCTAACATAGTCGATTTTTTATTTCTAAAGCCTCGAATCCAAAACCTTTGTTTAAGAATAAAAAATTACTCACTGGATCATTTGTTTTACTATTATATTGTCATACCATCTTAAACATTATATATCTTTCTCTTTACGTGCGGACCTTTTTCATGAACTAAATACATAAAATATCTTCTTAGAACTTCTTGGTTGATACTAAAAAAAGACAGTAAAAGAACAAAAAATTCTCACTCAGTTAAAGATTTTCATGTTTTGGTAAGCAAGAACAAAGACTACTTGAAGTTAACAACAGTGAAATTACTGTAAGGGCTTGTTTGGCAGGGGCTGTAAATGTCGTGGTTCAGAAATTAAAATCAGGATACAAATCATAACCTAATGTACAAAAACCATGGTATACTGTTAGATCCATCATCCAATGTATTTCTTAATTGAATAATGCAATGGGTAACAAAAGTTTGACACATGTACATTAATAATACAACTATTTTTTCGGTTATATATAGTATTATAATTTACCTCAACAACAAGAACCACTCTTATGTGTCTTGATTTAACTAGGAACGAAGTTCAAAAAATTAAATACAATTTTTAAATTTTATATTTTAAATTAAAGATGTATGTAACGTAACAAAATAAGGTCTGAATCTTGTTGATTTTAACTCATGCCATGTGGCATGTTGAAATAAAAAAATTTTGGTACTAACTATAGACTTTGATAGTTTTTTTCAAACAGTCTAAAAAGAAACGTAGGAGGTCAAAGGTTTAATTCATGAAAATAAATTCTTGTAGAAACTTAAGGTAAGATTGCATACAATAGATTTGTAGTCTGTTCTTTCCTTGAATACCGCATGTAGCAAAATTATTAGTATATTGGACACTTTTTTTTTTAAGAAAAAAGACACATAAATTTAAATATACGAAGCACTAAATTCTTTTACACTATGAATATACACAGGGATCGCAGCCAAAATACTGGCTATGAGTTCAACAAAACTCAGTACCTTTATCTCAACCTTGTATTTATGTTTTAAAAAATCATTTCATATGTCTTCATTATCTATCAAGAACTCAATAAACATAAAGAATTATGATTCAAAATTCATAAATTAATTAAAGTTCCTTAAATATATTAATGAATGTAAAGAGATAATGCAGCAGCTTTAAACATATCGCTAAGAAAATGTGGGTTTGCATGATCAGCAGCTGCAAGCTGACTCTATGAATCTATATGTTAGAGCTTTAGCTGTTGGCACTTTCTTTCAGATTTCCCAAAATCTTTTTAGACAGTTTATTCATGCAACTTTTGTTAGTGTAGTCTCTGCTCTCTATCAGTATCTAATTACACCTTTCCATTTCCCCCAAGATTCCTAATCCCTCCTCCGCTCCATATTCGTATTGAGGCTCGACTAATCATGATTCGTGTCTTACACGTCCTATTTTTAGGGGACTGACAGTACTCCCAACGGGATCTTTTCATACTCATGATTTAAACTTTGGTACAACACTTCTTTTTAGGTCTGCCTCAAAAGAATGACATTTTTCTATAAGTAAAACTAATATAACTTTAAAATTCTTTGTTTAACCTCAATGTTTTTTCTTTCTTAAACTTTGTATCAAATCAAATGGTTTCACATATATTGAGAGAGAGAGAATATGTGGTTGTTGGTTTGAAAACAAGTTATTTTGAGATTAATTATCCACCTTTAATGTGGGATAAACTACAAGACCGGAATAAGTTATCTCAGTCATTTTGTCCCCAATCAAATATAGAATAAACTCACCCTAAAATAACCTTGAAAATTACTTATCCCTTGTTCCCGGTACCAAACGAGACTTATATGGAAGTCATATCTTGGAACATATAGGGTCTTTTATTTTTATAAAAAAAGAAGTGATTAGGTAGTAGGTATCTAAGTGGCTATATAGTGGTAAAGGATCTTTGTCAAGCTACAGTGTAGTGCCTTTCGTCAGTACAAGTCTCGGGATTTCAGCTCATACAAAGAAAGAAACGTTGAGTGTTTCTGTAGCTCTCTACTTGTGCAACAGTAGTAATTTACTAGCACAGAGGGTCCCCTACATTGTTCTGTGTACTACATTGTTCTAGGGTTAGTAATTTGGTTCATAATAATAATAATAAAAATAAAGAATATAGGAATTTCACATTATGTTATGTATAATTTAAATCAGTGGAGGGAGTGAGAATTTTTATTAAAAGGGTCACAAAAAATGAAGAAGTGAAAAGAGATATAATATATATATACTATATATTTACATAAAAAGATAGATTTAGTCATCTATATAAACACCATAATATTTTATCAAAAAGGGTTCAAATGAGCTCATTGATCCTACCTGATTTTGCCCTGACTTATGTAGGTATTGCTGAAAATATAATTAAATACTACTATAAAAGAGTGCCCTTTCTAACACATTAAACTTTTATCAAATGTTTACATACATACTTCAAAAAGGTACTATAACAACAACATAAATCTACGAGTAAGGTCTAGAAAAAATTCTCAGATTTTATCTTTACCTTGCAAAATAGAGGTTTTTGCAATCATATATCTAATGTTATACATAAAAAATAATTAATTTTAATATTATTCATAAGATATAATTTTGGTGAGAAAGGGATTACATATAAACCCTTCACACCTAGCTCTACCTCTGCCTTAATATAACTTCAAATTATAGTGCCCTCAACTTTAATTGACCAATGGACTTGTATTAGTAAAGCAATATGATAATAAGTATAGTACTAAAGTACTTTTATGTTTAAGTGCCACGATGGGATTCACAGGTGCTGCTAGTTCTATTAGAATCTTTATATATATATATATATATATATATATGTTAGGGCCTATAATGTTTTAGGTTTAATTTAGTGGCCATAAGTATGAAAAAAGTTGATAGTGTTTGACCTGCCAATAGAGTTGCCATTTTTTTGCTGCTTTCATTCAGACCCCCTAGCTATTAGCTAGAGCTATTAGTTTCTACTTTCAATTTCCACACACACACAAAGTAGAGTAGTAGGCTTGCTGAGGAGCTTGATAAATCTTCTCATCTACTTGTTCAAATCATATGCAGCTTTTGGCCATTTCTGCAAAAATATTCCCACAGCCACCCTAGTAGCTTCAATTTGGTAATTCTTGGGTACATAAAACAACCCTTATTAAAATGAACAGTTCAGAAACCTATGTGCATAGATGTCTTGTTAATTTACCATAAAATTAAAAAGAAATAGACATTATTAGACTAATACTATCCGCTTTGGGGCCTGACTAATCCGCATTCGTGCCAAGAAATCCTGCTCTTGAGCTAAAACTTTCCCTATCAAAGACACTCTATAACCGGAGTTTCAACTTGAAACCTCTTATTAAAATTGGAAGGGTACTTACTACTCCGCCGCAACATTTGATCGGTGGTGGTATAGTACTGCATTAGTCATTCAATTTAGTGTTAACAATTATTTGCCGATGGCTATAATAGAATTTTTATATTATAGTGTAATATATACGATAAGAGTTCTAAGTTATATATCTTGTCAATGCAATTCTTTAAATTGATACTATCAGTTCGCTGAAAAGGATATCTCTATACACAAGCCTCCTTAAAATGTGTTGTATATAATTTTGAAATAAGACAAGTTACTTGTTTTAATAGTAAAGTTAACTTGATGGTTGAAGAAGGCAAGATGTCTTGGATTCAAATCTCAACGGCACCCAAGAACCTAAGCAACATTCCACATGTTTGACTATTGAAAAAGAATCATACTCCCATGTAAAGGCCAAAAAATATAATATAATAAGTAACAAAATATACATATACGGCCTTGGTCAGTGGTAGATCCAGAAATTTGACGAAGAGTGTGCAGATCTCTTTCCAGTTGTATTAAGGGTGTTCAAAATAAATATATACTCATAATAACTAACATTTAACTTCTTGACATAATATTCTAAAGAAGGATGTGCACCTGACCACCCTTCGTTGAAAATGACTCTGCCACAGCCTCGACCTTGCTTAAGAGCTTAAGCTAATTTCACATAAAATAATCACACACTTCAGTAATACCATAGAAATAAAGGAAACATATGAGTTTGGTTGACCAATATGATCACAAGTAGTAATATCCAAAACAAAATTAGGGGTGTTTTGTAACTTTTGAGTTGAAACCAAACTTTGTTGTCCCATGTTGAGGAGCAAAATCTAGTTCAATTTACAACATGTGTTTTGTACCATATAGTTACTCTCCAATCGAATCCCTAGCTTCAAGCCAAACTAGTACATCTATCTACTAGATTTATATGAGTGCAAATTGCTCAAAAGCTGTTTTCAATATTAAAAAACACAGAACTCTCTTTTTTCTTGACCCCATTTTGTCAGTTTTTGGTTTCTCTTTTCAACTCTCCTCTCATGTCTCAACATCTCTTTTCACCAACAAGATGGACCTCTTTCATTCTTAACCAAATCTCGAATTTCAGTCTTTATAAGTATAAATTCGTCTTTATTAAAAAGTATTTTATTTCCAACATAGGATTTTTCGGTGCGTACCAAATTAAGTGGGGCTCCAAGCAGATGCTGAACACAGAGTGCGAAATAAATAAAAAGATCTCTTTTATATTAAATAACATAAGTTTGTATACTGAAAATATATAAATTTCTTAATATTACGTAACACTAAAAAATGGAAATACGTAAATAGTTATTGTTTATTTAACGTTTTATTAAAACATTTATATACTATTATACGAATATAAGATGTAAAAGGAGGTCAGGGTATATGTCCCCGTTTTTTGGTTTTGAGTTATACAAACGTGGTAGAGGTCTTGCCAAACCCCCCAACATTCGGAAGGCGAAAACTACTGGGTGAATTGATTTTGGTAAAAAAAATAAAATAAAATAAAAAAATAAAAAAAATACGGTAACTCTTCATGTTAAGTCATGAAAGATAAGAGTGATAATCTCCTATAAACAGTTAAATTTTTACACTAGCAGTGTACAAGACTTTAATTATAATTATACATTAAAAAGATCATTAAGACTAGAGAAAAAGAAAAAGTTAAACATAGCACAAGGAAATAAAGCAAAACAAAATGAAAAATAAAAACTACTAATTAAAATCGATCTTGAAATCCATCCAAATGTTGTTGTTTCGCTGCAGAGCTACTTCCATTATTGCCAAGTCCAAGTCCATGCCCTATCGGTGCACCAATGCAAGTGTAACCATTATTGTTTTTGTTGTTACCATGATCAGTCGCCAAGGCAGATGATCCCATGAAGTTATTTGGTGTACTTGTCGAGTGTGTGTTGGATCCTGATAAGACGTGGCCAAGGAAATAGTCGTTTGTTTGGGATGGATACTGATGAGAAGAAAATGAAACCATACGCGGTGGAGACGTGTACATGTACGGTGGTTGCTGTGGTGGTGGCAAGAAACTGCTGGTGGAGTTGCCTGAAAATAACCTTGTTGATGGATAAAGTGGTGGTGGTGGTGGTCTATATGATAGTGTTGGATCACCTATGTTTGTTGATTGATGATAACCTCCTCCATGAGGAATAGGCTGGCAACTGTAAATATATGCGCAAAAAAGAACAAAGAGTTTAAGTTCTATGCTATAATCAAGTGATTATTTTAGATAATCAGACCATTTATAAGATAATTAAAGATAAATTTAAGGTGTGACTAAACTCAAAAATAAAAAATCAAAACATATAAAAGTATTATTTTTCGGAAAAGACTTTTCTTAGAGAAAAATCAAAGGTAAGTAGTCGTCCACTTAAGAAAATTACTGATGAAGATATGATATATGTAATTTATGTTACAATTAATGTATAGCTTTATAAAATCATTGCATAGCCACTTAGAAAAAATAAGCAGTAAATCTGATCAGCTAAAAAATGAACAATACCTTAGGTGATGAGGAGGGATTAGGCTATCGTTGCTGAAGACGAGTTGACGAGCCCGGTTCAGTGTTTCGGTCTCCCTCTCTGCTCGAAAATTTTAAAAAATAAAAAATTAATATCAATAACAACAAATTTATTATATTTTCATAAAATAAGATTTGAGAAGGTAGGATATATACCATCCATACTACTACTTTAAAAAATAAGGTAGAAAGATTATTTCCTATAAATTCCACAAAACAAAAATAATACCGAAAAACATAATATATCAAAAATTAAAAATCAAATCAAAGAATATTACTCCATTTATTTCCACCCAACCAACTGTTAGTACTACTTTTGTATGAAAACAAGATTGACATGACTACGCTTCTGGGAATAAATCATTGGCCAATACTGTTAACACCTCAAAACTATAACCCAAAAGAACAAACAAAAATAAATTAATTAATTAATTAAAAGTGCTACTATCTCCTTCACTTTAATTACCAATTCAGTTTGCTGAAAATTTTGTTTTGTGTCATGCTTTGTTAGGTTGATATTAAAGAAAAAGAGAAGAAATAAAAGGTAGAATAATTTCTTGCAATTTTATAGACATGTAAAAATAAATAAGTTAACCTATGTTGAAATTTGAATATTTTTTGTGACAAGGAAATGAACATCCTTTAGTGTTTCTAGCTCCGCCACAAGTATTAGGTGACATAATTTATAAATATAAATATCTTTTTAGTAATTCAAACTAAGTAGTATTCATATTGAATTCTTCGAAACTATCAAAAGTACAACCGTCTAATATCTTTGGAAAAAAAAAAATTAGAATACATATATTGAATCTTTGAGAATCATCACAAGTATAATTGACCTATTTACTTTTGATGAAAAATATAGCAGAATAATCTAGATGGAGATGACTCATGCAAATACGGATCACTGATTAATAGACCTATATATATTTGAGTCTGCCGTCTTCAAGGCTTTTTAAATTTCAAGCTGCTCCACAAGCCTTTAAGTGCCATTTTCGCTGAATCGGCCATTTCCTTGGAAAATATTTCTAAAAGATTATCAATTTTTAGATAATAAATAAATGTCGCAATAGCTTGTTGAAACCCCAAAAATTTCGAAGGAGAAATAATATATCGTCCAGCAGAATAATCTAAAAGAAAGATGACTCGTGCAAACTATCAATCGCTAACTCATTTCCCAAGTACAATAGACCTATATATTTATGAATGAAAAATGTCATATCGTCCAGCAGAATCTAGATCGTTAACTCATTTTTGATACTACTATTATTAAAAAAAAAAAAAATTCACTATCCAATTATAAAAACCAGACAGTGAAAAGACAAGTGACTTGCCTTGCCGGTGGCGGTTCATGTGTCCCCCAAGTGCTTGAGATTTGCAGAACTTGAGGGAACAAAACCTACACTCATAGACTTTACCACAATCTTCTTTTCCATCTTTACTGCCACTTTTCTTTTTTCTATATCCTCCTCCTGTTAAAAATAAAAAATAAAAAATTACTTGATGAGACCAATCATATATAAAAAAAAAAATTAAAAATTCAAGAGAACAAAATAATCTCTTTAATTGTACTAGGGTTTTTGCTATATACAGGCAGCAAGGAATCTGTAGCTTCAAGAGTGGTTGTATTAATAGATTAAAGAAGCTAGAAGCTATAGCTTGCATGAGATTTTTGTATTCATTTTGGATAAAAAATTTGAAACTTTCTTTTTTTTTTTTCAAACTAAATTATAGGTACCAAAGGGGATTTCTACTTAAGCTTGTTTTATTTGCTTCTTGTAGTGATTTTTTGTGGAGAAAGTTTTATTTTTTCAAGAAAATAAGGCAAGTTGATAAAGAGTAGTCTAGTAATAATTTTGGAGAAAAATAAATCTTGAAATTTTCACCATCTTTCTTTCCTCTCTCTCTATCTTTCTCAACGAAGCTGTATGTAGCAAAGACTTCTATATGAAGGGTTTTAAGGAGATTCAGAACCGAAATATCATACAATATATACAAATATAATAGTAAATATCAAACCCTTAGGTGAAAATCATATTTCCAGAAGTTTTTTTTTTTCAAGAAAAGAAGTTGATATGGAGTAGTATAGTACACAATAGTAATTGTTTGGAGAAATAGAAATCTTGAAAAAAAAAATTTCAGTATCTTGATAGCAAAGGCTTTTGTATGAGGAAAAAGTTCTATACTTTTTCTTTGGGTCATGAAAGCAAAAAAAGACAAGTCGATGTAGTAATAATATGAACCAGAAAATGAAGAGCTACCTTCAAGAACTTGTTTACCATCTCTACAAAAGTCTTCAGGTAAGTTGTTGAGGTCAAGGGGATTTCTTTCTGGACTCCTACAAAATAAAAAAATAAAAAAATAAAATAAGAAACAAAAAGAGTTAAAGATTGAAAGAAGTATAGTGGGGTGAACCCTACATGATGGGGGAAGACTATTACGATACTACTACAAGTGAGTAAAAGAAGTTTGGCCAAATTATTAAAAAGACTTTCAGTTTGAGACTGAAATGTGTAGAGGCTATAGTTGAAGTTGGAGTTTGAGTTTGAGACTTTGAGTGATGATGAAGAAAAAGGCTGAGGGTGTTTTGTGGGGCTTTCTCTATCATCAGTTTTTTTTTCCTGCCAAATCTCTCTCTAAAATTGAACATACATATGCAGATTTAGGGGCTCTCGTGACATTTTAATGAGGAGTATATGTGTGTGAAAATAGGGACCACTTAATTAGGGTGAGCCATCGTGCATTCCGAATTTAATATGTATATATAAGTATATTGAATTATCTCGAGGGTCTATTGGAATATCATCTTTATCTAATTTCTGAGATAGTAAAATGGACTGACCATCTTTCATAATATATATTATGTACGTAATTGTGCTCAACTGACGAGGACACGTGGTGGGGTGGATATCTAGGTTAGAGATATGAGAATAGAAAAATTAATCTTCATATAGACAGAGATGGATTCTGGATTTGACTATTATGAATTCGAGTTTGGAATTTTATGGGGTTCCAAATTTTAACCGAGGTTGTATCGCCTAGAGTGGTCCATCATATCTCAGTTTAAATCTCAATGAAGTAAAAAGTACTAGATGATTTATCCCTATATATCCAAACCTTGATGGATATGTAAAGTTACCTTATACTGAGGGAGGTAGCAGATATCCCATGAAATTAATTGTGGTGAAATCAAATTGATCTGAATACCGCAACTATAAAAGTTTATTACTCGGTTTGATCCATAAGTATGTACTTCATTCATTCTGATGAATCCATATGTTATATACTAGATTTGCCTTTAATTTGTTGGTAGATAGAACTCTCGCTTTATTTCAATCTTACACAATGTGAATATAAATCAATCGAGTCGATTAAAAGAGTAAGGCAAAACTTTAGAAATTGCTAATATTTAGACAATAAATAAGGGGTCGTAGCTAATACTTGTGTAAATACAAAAGGTAACACTGTTTAGTAGCTATTTTAGGCTCGAAACACATATTAGCTCCGGATATACAAATATTTAGGCTGAAAATATATATTGATCCCCAAATATACAATTCTTTAGGCTGAAAATGTATATAAGTATCAAAATATACAAATAAAAAAAAAATGTAATTAACTATTTAATCTAAACCTTAATTATAAATAACAATTATTTTAAATATTAACTACACAGTATAATTATATCTAAATATTTTCTACTTCAGTTAATTTTTCCAAAAAAAGTGATGGAAAGGGTTTTTGGACAGGTGAGGTGGGATGGTATTTGTCATTTGGTTACGAGAGGGACACTGCCTTAGAATTTTCTTGTCTTAACATAAAGCAGCCTAGTATTTATTATGCCCTTGAACTACTAGTCTCTCTTGTCCAAATATATCATCCGATATCAAATAATTGTTTTAACAACTAAAAGACACACAATTCCAATATGGTTATCCAAGACCAAGAGTAGTAAAATTTTGTTAGTGCTTTAGTTTCTCTTTTTGAATTTTTGCATTGGAATTGCTAACTTTCATTTATTTTTAATCACTCTCTTGAAGGGTACATAAAATTTAACAACATGATCAACTTTTTACTGCATTGGTGTTAACTAGCTTGCAAGTACCTAAAACAACATTTATCTAAGCTTTATCAAAAGCTCGCATGCCTATTCTTGATAGTGATATGTGCAAGGGGCTTGTTTAATTATTTTTGGTAAAAAATGACTAGCATCATATTTAATCGTCCCCATTTAACCTATACCCTCAACTTTTAGAGGAAGTTTAATTATTGCGCGATTTAGGTGAATTTTAGATAAAACTATTTTTCTTTGTTTATTCTTCTATCATCATCTTCTTCTTCAAAAGTTGCGCTCGCGATTTATCAAAAGAGATTTCATGGCTTATTATGTCGTAAATTTCTTTTAGTTTTAGGTTAATTTTAGACCGAAAAGAAATAAATTAGATTGAGGTACATCAATGAAATAAAAAGAAGGTATCATGAGTAAAACGCCAATTTCATGTGTGAAAGAGATACCAAATTCTCAAACCACCAATTTTATTAATCACTAGGCTACACTCTTACTCTTGGGTGCTCTTATATGATATTGGCTTTGACAAGCTATTATATATCAAAAGTCTTGCCAAGGTCATAATTATAAATTACTGTCAGTCAAAAATATTTAAAGTTTGACCTTATCAAGTCGATAATTTTAGTAAAAATATTTAAAGTTGGTCATACAAAGCATATTAAACTTCATGCAATTATGTCTAATGTTTAGCCTTCATGAGACCACACTTCAAAAATTCAGGTGCGAAGTTTTTAACTTCAATTGCATACAGCTAAAATTGTTCCACAAATGCTAAACTTGCCCATTTTTTAAAAAAAAAAAAAACTTGAAACATAAATTAAATGATGCCCCCCAAAACGATTATCTGTGACACTTGCGTGTTATACGACTTTGGGCTTATCTTTCAATTAGCCCATCAAGTTGTTAAGCACTCCCTTAGTTAATCAGCATAGATCAAACAGGAGAGTCCAAATTCATAAAACTAATATGATAGATGTAAAATTTATTTAGCCTATAAACTTATGACATTTTTTTATTTATTTGATGAGAATAATTGACACATAACAATTACTCTGCTTGAAAACCAACAGGCTCTGATACTAATATTATAGACCAAACGGGAGAGTCCAACTAAAAAACTAGTCTAATAGGGGGGATGACCCATTTAACCTATAAATCCATTAGCATTTCTTTATTTTATGATATGGAACAATTGACACACATCAAAGGTGTAAAATAAAATGTTACATGATATCAGAAGTGATAGATTTCACCATCACCCTTAACACCCCCCACCCCCAAGAGGAAATTCTATTCACTGGATATTGCAACATACACTCACTCAATTGCCTAGATGTTTCACGCTTTTAACTAGTTTGAAAGGAGATTTCATCTTTGACTATCTCCAAGATTCCTTTTTTATTCATCTATAAATGATCTTTCCATATTTTAAAATAATTTAGTTCAAAGTTTTCATCTTACCTTTAATAATATGATTTACAATCCACAAAAACGTTTATCATTTGTTTTAGACAACAGATTTATAATATACACCAAACTTATTAGCTAACAACATTATATATTGTACTTGAAACAGGTGTGCAGTTGTGGTGTTAGTAAATAAACTTTAATTGTACATATATTACATAAGATAGTGAGGGAATGAGAGAGGTAACTGCGAGAGAAATAAACATGAAATATATAATATACAGTATATATATATATATACATACATATGTCCTTTGTGCATTTTGTAGCTAGCATCAATGTTAAGTTGTCCTCATCAATAAGGTTTGTGTATACAGTTCGACAAACTTCGAATTTTGAGTTTATAATTAAGTTTGAATTATAGAAAAGGTAAATTATCGAATTTTGAGTAAATTATTTATACTTATTAAGTGTAATTTTAAGAACAAATATAGGTTTTGGTTCAAAGTTACATAGATTTTGATGGACCGGTAACCAAAAACAAATTGAGGGTGATGGACTCACGTAGTGGGCTATTTATTCATGTGCACTCGTTAACTTCAGAAAAAACTTTGATATATAACTATATATATATGTATTTATAGACCTTGAAGACTGATATATTTTAAAAGGTCCTTAACAACATATCTGTCGGAGTGAGTCACTTGGTCAGGATGCCCCTTAGGCCCTTGAGTTGAGTGCCAATGCATGACCCGAATCATGTAGGTGACAGGTTTCGAACAGGCAACCTATGCAAGGTGGTGCTCAAGTCACTAGTCAATAGAACAAGCTTCATTCAGTTACGTCGTTTAATTTATATTGATATGTTACAACATCAGACAAGGTGGTGCTGTATGATATCGCTTCAACTAACGTGCATTTGCCTTTGATGGTTCTGTCTCCGTTGTCTTTGAATATTGGGTTTGTCTTTGAGCAAAGATCGAGTTAGAATTTGAATTTTATGAATTTTGAAATTATACAGCAACAATAAGTGTTAATAGATGAGTTTCGTATTTACTATTTATTACATATTTAATAGAAATCTTGACATATATATAAGGTTTGGGCTAAAGCTGATAAGTAACACTCTTCCTTTGGTCCGGCCTGCCCGTAAGCAGTATCTCCGCCCCTGCAATAGTATAGTATAGTATAATAGACATATAGATGTCATTTGTGCAGGGGCGGACTTATGGCCATTTTCCGGGTGCTCCGGCACTTATTAAACTCAATGCAGATTAGGTATAATTTTATAAAAAATGTATAAAAAATGGTATGAAATTTTAAAAAGCACCCATTAAATCAAGAAGATGGTTAAGTACTTTCGGTTTTAGGCAAAATCTTAAAGCTTTGGGCATAGTATGTGTGTTCGAACTTCGCAACCACATACGACCCGCAAATCCTGGGTCCGCCAGTACATCTGTACACATTGTAGGTTGCATCAGGATAAAAGGTGTCGTGATCGATGAGGGTTGTGTGCAATACTGTAGAAGAAGACATATATACCTTGAAGACAATATAGACAAAACTTAGCCTTACACAGCCCTGTCATGTCAATGAAGGGCATGCTCAAGATTATGAAAATCCAAATGGCCCTTCTATGCAGTACTTATCTCAAGCTTTCCATTGTCTCATTGAGATGTTCCTATCAACTACAACATACTGTGTACTACTACCATCTTTCCCCAATGAATTATTTTTGGTGGTGTTTTGTCCATCCAACCCTTTTTCTAAAAAGCTGGCATATTTTTAGTGAATGTGTTTGTTTGATGAGTATCATTTTCTGAATTGCTTAATTTTACTCTCCGTTATACTTTTGAATTTGTACGTACCCTTGTCATTAATTAGCATACTGTCTTGTATATGAACAACCATTAGGGGAGTTCGAACATGAAACAAGTATTTTTTCACGTTTGAGCTCCCCTAATGGTTGTACATATACAAGACGATATGCTAATTAACGACAAGGGTACGTACAAAATCAAAAGTATAATAGAGCTCGAACTTGAAACAAGTAATTTTTCTAAATGTGGGTGCAGTGGCGGAACCAGAAATTTAACAAAGGATATACAAACTTTTTTTTTCCAGTTTTATTAGGAATGTTCAAAATGATATATATATATATAATAGCTAACATTTAACCTCTGTTATACTTTTGCAGCATATTTAGCAAATTGTCTCGTATTTACACTATCATTAGCAGAGCTCCAGCATGAAATGACTGATTTTTTTGTATGTGTTTGTTTGATATCATTTCTAAATGGTTCAATTTTACCTTCATGCATACTATTATTGTTGATCAGCAGATCATCTTTAATTGCACTGTCATTAGCATAGCTAGTACCATCCGTAATTTTTTAATGTTTCTCGAAATCTTTAAAATTTCCCATGAGTGGATATTGGATCCTCAAAAAGTAATGCATATTTTGAAAGATTCAACACGGTCAACGTTTTCAGAGTGTTTGAACAAAGCTCAAAAGAGAAAAAAAGTAAGAATTTAACAATGACTCCTCCATGAGACTTTGGCAAATCTACAATAGTAGTGTGTTGGTGTGTATGGTTTCATGTATTACATAACCAATTCTCCTTTGTTTAACATCAATATAACACAATAGCAGTTACAAAAAAAACGCCATTGCCTATATCCCACATTGTACTGTCTAAATTCACATTTCCTAGACTAGATGAATGGTGTTGGTTTCAACAAGAAATGCTTCTGCAACAAACGACCACAACGTACCCAGTGTAATCCCACAAATAGGGTCTGGAGAGGGTAGACAATATACAAACCTTATCCCTACCTCGGAGGTAGAGACGTTGTTTCCGATAGACCTTTTAAAGCCAAAGCCTAATTCGAAGAACACCGATAATCAAGCCATGAGATAATGTCATTGAGCACAGTAAGAATCCGGTCATCAGGTTCACCTTCAAGAATGCAGTGATAGCTTCCTTCATAGAGCTTAAGAGTTTTATCACTGCTAGATGCATTTTCGTACAGATACTGACTCACACGTGGATCTGTCACTTTATCGTTAGCTCCATGAAGAATGAGCATCGGGGATGCCACCTACAAGCATTGTACACACAAACTGTTGATTCCTTCGAAGAAACTGGAAAGCATGAGTGTTTTCTCAATAAACGTGGATATGCACTGACCTTTTCCACCTTTGATTCAATGAATTTTGTAGCATTTAAGAGTTCCACAGCAGCTTTCAAGCGTGTTTTATCGGAGTAAGAGATTACATTGTATGGAGCCTAGAAAAAAACGAAACAAGAACTAGCTTCAGTGAAAGATCAATAAATAGCTCTTAAGCATACATTGAACATTAAGTGCACAGATTTATAATAATTAGATTGATGGATTCCTCATAGCGCAGGTCACAGATTAGGCCATCATGCTGGGGGTCACATGGGCTGTTCTGGAACAAAATGCTATAAGAACTATAAATGGAAAACAGTGAAAGACTATCTCAATAAGGGGAGGAGGCAGGGCTTGAGAGAGGACAAAGGCTCTCTATCTTTGAAGGATTTACCACAGACTACAGGGTTGAGTCTATGATATGTTTTTGTCATGGCCGTGGTCATTCTTTTCCTTTTTGCACTAATCTTTGTTTCTTCTGATTCTGCAATCTCCGTAGTTACTTGTCCAAGTTGACTATGTATGCAAATAGAGTTCTTTAAATGGAAGTCTAGAGCAGTCAGCATTTGGCTAGTACTCTTCCTTGCTTAACATAAGAGAGTAAATAGAGGCATTACCATTTTCCTTTTCTTGAACTCCCTGATTGCCAATTCCGCCAAATCCTTCGTAGGGACTATCTTTGCTTGTGGCATAATGTTAGCCAAAAAAATCAAGACTTTCTGCAGTGGAACTGGTGGCGTCATGTCTTCTGCAATCTTAGCAGCACCGGAAGGTCAGCAAATTCTTGCATTAAGAAAGTTCAAATTACACAAAACATGATACAAAAACTTCATCAAGTAGAGATTCATGCGGCAATGCTAAGAGGAAAATATAATTTCTTTCTACAGTGAATCATCGAAAATTGATAATTCAACTTCATTCTTAAATATGATTTGACTGCTGGTGACAAAAGTATTGCCTGTTAGAACAGACTTTTAGTTTCATATTTACATAAATGGTATAGCTGAAATGAGAAGCATTTCTCCACTCTGCCTTGATACTTAGGCAAGAAAAAAGAATTATCTAAGAAGCTGTTTGCATTAAGCACACCTTTTTCGGATAGAAACACCACAAGATAGAGAGAATATATTATGAGAATCTTTAAAGAAGGAATAGAACAACAAAAAAAGAACAATTGGTAATTAAAGTTTCTAAATTTTCAGGACAGAAGCATGCATCGACTTGGAACAAAACTTTTACCATAAATGTAGCTAAATATAAGATGTGGATGAAATGAAGAGGGATAAAGAAAGTCAATTTGTTAACAGCACAGAGTAATGAATCAAAATGAAAGTCTTTACAAAGAAAACAAGGGTTTTAGTATAATTAAATGACAACGAACCAAACCAAGCTTTTGCATTGAAAATCGACATCCTTCTCTGGCCACAACTTTGTGAACGATCAAATAATTTCCATGAGTTAACCTATTTAACCTAGTTTTCATATGAAATCAAGAAAAGCTCTCAAGTTGTCCTCAATATAGTTTTTCTGTCTATTCTTTTTTATTAGTTCATAGCTCTCAACTCTTCAGTATGAGAAAACTTAAGTACCTAAGATTCAAATGGAAGGCCAAAGCAAAACATAATATTAGGTATTGGGTAAAGCTACAAACAAAACTGAAAACTCTGCACTCTTTGAAACCGCTGAATTTATCCAAAAGTGTAAAGCTACTGAATTCATTTACGTGATCATTTCTACATATTTTTGTTTGATGAAGGGAAATTAGGACATTCTGAACTTTTAGGTGATACCGAAGAAAAAGATAAATACACTGGTTCGGCTGAAAGTGAGAAACTAGAAAATTGAAAGTACGACAATATAAGTAGTATGCTGGTGTAGCTAAAGATAATATTACTTTGCACATTGGCGCAACAAGGACAATTCCATCCCATTCACGTGGTTCCTTAAGAAGAGCTTTCAGAGCAATTGCACCTCCCATGGACTGCCCAAATATAAAGTGGGGAAGCCCTCTAACTTCTGGCCTTCCTGGTTCATCACAAGAGAATTTATCACTAAATTGTCGCACAAGGAGAAGCATGCTCTAACAAAAATTAGTAAAGTCGTGAAATAACTCCGACAGGGGGTTTAATGGATTTTGCTTTTGCGTTGTCCAATTTGGATTACACTAGGTATTATGTTGTTGTTGTTGTGGTCATTGTATTCTCTTAAGAAATCAAGACAAAGCAAAAACTCGCTGCAACTTACTTTTGATCTTCACATACTGTTCATTGACATTGTCAACTATACCATCAAATGCAGGAATATATCCATGCAAACCATCAGACAGACCAAACCCAGGATGGTCAATAGCATAGACAGCATAGCCAGCAGCCGCTATATACTTTGCAATACCTGAAAAATCAAATATATCATACAATAGAATATCAACGGCTACTGAATGATAAACACCAGCAATTAATAGGCAACAATCATACTACTATTGGCCCCGTAGTTAAAGAAAATAACAAACCTTCAAAGAAGAAAGTGCAAGTATCACCATATCCATGACTGAAGCATAAAGCACCTTGTATTCGTACGCCAGGCTTTGGCAGCCAACTTTTACAGAAAATCTGTTGGCCTTTGGAATTTGTTTCATACCACTACAAAATGTACATATGCAATCATTCAAATTTGAAGACATACAAAACCATTTTCCGAAATAATATGATACAAAAAATAAAAAGTAAGAATAGCAAAAACGGCTGCTTTTGCATAATTTTCCATCAAACAGATAAATCTAACTGGCAAGAACAATTACCAGTTCACAACTCAATGCTCCATATTTATCCATCATTCTAACCTTTTGACGTAAATGTTTTAGCAAAAATAAGAGTGGTAAAACACAGAAAGTGAACTAAAGAGTAATCGGATTCCATAGTTGTGATAGTAGCGACCATTTCATAATCAAGAAATTTTATATTTCCAGGAAAACACTTCCTAAATTCTCTCTTTCAGTTTATCCTAACTGACCTGCATTCCAGTCTCTCCCATATCTTACAAACCCCCCATTTTTCATTTTCCTAATTTTGACTTCATCCTTCATTCAAATTGATGTAATTCCATTAGAAA
>JBDJHY010000094.1:4859114-4871676 GCA_039654485.1 Withania somnifera
AAATAAACATGATTAAAGTGATTGAAAAGATATGCCACTTGGTATAATTCATCCCCAAATGCAAGCTCATGAGGGGAGGATTGAGGATTGCCCAAGTCCATATAAACAGATTAACAATCCATTATCCAACCAATGTGGTACTCCAACCCACTTTATCACCTCGCTTCACGCCCAGACTCAACTAGAGAGTGGACAGAGAGTCCAACCAGAAATAGACCTGGCACTGATAACATGTAAAAATATGACACTTGGTAAACAATCCCAAAAGCTAGTTCGTGAAGAGAGCCATGTAAATCGACCATCAATTCATTCTCCAACCAAGACTCTAACAAGGGATAAATAAGTAATCAACTTCAACGACCAACAGAGCAAAACAGAATGAAATAGTTAAATCAAGATTCCCAAAAACACAAGGTGATTTCTTAATTCTTCACATTTGTACAAGCCTAGATGGACAGAGTCAACCGCTACTTGTGCTCGTGCACGCACTAGCTGACCCAGAAGTCACGGCTATAAAAAAAGGATTCAAGTAAATTGTAATTCCCAAAAGTACTCATACACACAGCTCTAATACAAAAACTAACGCAAACAATCAGCTAGACTTGGGCAGCTGGAGCCCAAAAGTATAATTAAATTAAGTTACATAAAATTAAGTTACATACCTCCTCTAATCTCATATCAGCTGGAGCCATCTGCATAAACCCGAGAAAACCAAAAACCGAAAACAAAACACATTACTTAACAAAATCACCATTAAGAATCTAACTTTTATACTAATTTATTATTAAGACAAAACCACAAACCTTAAACAAGATATGATCTAGCTGTTGTTGAACATTAACAAACGCTGATCTAACTCTTCTTCTAGCAGGAGCATGATCCAAATTTTGTGAAGCAATTTCATTAAGAGCTTCACTTACCCCTTCAATTTTTGGCCTTTTTAGAGCCATAGTAATTGTTCTACCTTCACTCATTGAAGTTGAAATTTGTGTTTTCGACTTCCATTTATGCAGGAGAATAATGGTTCGATTGATTTTCCGTTGAAAAAGTGAAGATTCCGGTGGTAAACATGGCCGGAAAGTGTATGCAAGGACCATTTTTTTTTTTTTAATGGTGATCACATAGAGAAAGTGGAAATGTTAAGTTTTTAAAGTGGCTCTAAGCCGACAAGTGAATAGTCAATTCATGTACTTTATGACTTCCAATGCGTTTGTTGGATTACCCATTTTTATCAACAACAAAAACGTGAGATTTTACTACAATTGTTTTAACTTAAATCTACCTTCTAGGATTATTATAGGTAAACTATATAAAAGTTAATTAACTTTATATTATTAATTTTTAAAATTATATTTTATATTATTATTTTTATATATGACACATATAAATGATTGTCATAATACCAAGATTCACAATACATAACTTAAAAAAAAATTCAAATATATATAAAGGATTACGTAAATTAAGCGTGATACGTAACTTATAATATATCACATATAAGGGTTACTTGAATTATCTATCACAATCTTTTGCATGTATTTATAAAGTTTATTGAATCATATATTGTGTCTCGATTATATATTGCGATTGTCTATATAGTAAAAAATAATATAAAATAAATTTTAAAAATTAATAATATAAAAAATAATTATCTCCTATAATAATATATTTTATATAATTTACTCTTGTTTTATTAACTAACATATTGTAAATATATTTACATGATTGAAAATGTAAATGTAAAATTTTCAATGATACATCAATTTTAGTTCTTATTTTTGGACGGAAAGAGAGGTGCAAAAAGGGGAATTGGGGTGTGTTCCCATTCTAAGATATGCTCCGACCATTCTTCAATGAATAGACTGCGAAGGAGTCAGTAAGTCAGTTTCTGCTCGCTTTTTTTTGAAGGCACTACAGAGCTAAAGTAGCGGCTGAACCAAAAATTTAGAAAACGAATGTACAGTATAAATGGGCATATATATATGTTGCATTTTAACATTAATGATATTAGGTGAGGTTTTTTAATCTAATACTAACGAGTTCATGCATTTTGTTTTGCAAATTATAAGTTTATAAGTCAAGATTTAGGTTAAAAAAATTTAAATCATGATTTAGCTTTTTTTTCTTTCTTTATAAAGATGGTAAAAGTAGTTAATTTATGTGCATGTACTTTTGTTACCTCCTACCAGTGGAGCTATAGAATAATTTTCTTAAAACTTTTAAGTTTCACCATTCTTGAAACTACAATTTCCATAAGTTTCAATATCCAAAATAGCAAAAATTGTTGTAAACATAGGCTTAAAAATTCCTCATAGACTTCTTGAAGAAAAGTTCATATCTTTATTACAATCATGTAAAACTACAACTAAGTGAAAGAAATTAAAATCCAAATTATAACTCAATGGGTTGGTTATACTAAGTACATTATCCCTTTTCTTTTGTCAAAATGCATAGAATTCAAGGAAATTTCGTATGCCCACCAAATGTTTGATAAAATGCCTGAGTTAGTAGATGCTTCTCCTTTTAACATATTGTTCTAAGGGTATATTCAAAACGATATGTATAGGGAAGTTATAGTGTCGTTTGGTCGTATGATGAAAGATGTTAGGCCAAACTGTTTTACATTTCCTATGGTTTTGAAGTCTTGTGGGAAGTTGTTGGCTTTAGTAGAAGGTCAAGAAGTGCATTGTGTTGTGTTAAAGGTTGGGTTTTTGAGCATTGTGGATAGTACTTTGATTGATGTGTATTCGATTGCTGGACGTGTGAAATGTGCTTCAGGGTGTTTAATGAGGTGGTTTTACGGAATGTTTTTATATGAACTTCTATGATCAATGGATATGTTGGTAATGGTGATTTAGTGTCTGCAAGAATGCTTTTTGATTTAGTGTTATGGAATAGGATGATTACAGGGTATATTGAATGTGGGGATATGGAGGAGGCTCGAAAGCTATTTGATTTTTAACACAATGAAGAACGAATATTCCATCCCGCCTCGAATTGAGCACTATGGTTGCATGGTTGATCTATTGGGCAGAGCTGGTCATTTGGAACAGGCTATGAATTTTGTGGAGAAGATGCCTGTTCGCGCCGATGCTGTCATTTGGACGGCATTACTTGGCGCGTGTAGACTGTAGAGTACACAAAAACATTGACTTTGCAAGACTGGTTCTCCAGAAACTTATTGAGCTTGACCCCAAAAACCCTGCAAATTACGTTATGCTTGCAAATATCTGCGGTGATACTCGGAGGTGGAAAGATGTCGCGGAGCTTAAAGTGGTGATGCGGGACACTGGATCCCGGAAGGTTTCGGGATGCAGCTTGATTTAGGTTGATGATGAAGTGGCTGAGTTCTATTGCTTCGATGAGAGGCATTCCAAGTCAAAAGAGATATATGGAGCCTTGAGAAGCTTGATGAAGGCATTAAGATCATCTAGTCAAGAAAGTCCATTATTTTTAATGGATTAAAAATTCTTGGTTTCTTGAAGATATCGCAATTTCTTCGATCAAAATCACTTTAATATTTTTCATCAGTATCACTGCAGTTAAAAGCTCATCCACTTGAGTCTTCTGATGTTGGTAAATGAGGTGCGTAAGTGTTGTATATTAATTTGAGTTCATTGTAGGAACCCATAAACTCATTCATAAGGGTTTATCCTTGATTTTCCGCGGTTGGGTTCAGTACTATCTTTTTGATACGTGTTGTTTGGATCAAATAATGTGGCAATTAGCATTCAAGCTGGCTCCTTTTCTACTCTTGGCAGTTATTTATTTATGTGTGTGTGCCTTTTCGTTTTCTTTCTTTTTCTGCTCTCTATTCTTTGATGACTTTGGTTAATAGTTATTTTCCTGCTTTCTTGAACAGATGGGACAAGAAAGATAAATTGAAGTGCCAACATTGTGAAGTTATTATTTTAATTAAATCGGTGATACCTGCTTCTAGCCACACATTCTTGTCATTCGTTACCTGTCTTATCTTCTTGTCATTCTGTAATTTGTGAATATTCTGTTCAACAGCTGCTTTGTCATATTGAGTCCTTATAGACCTTCGTTTTACGGAGAAGAAATGGTATACTTAGCTGTGGAGAATAATATAAGTATCTTGTAAGTTTGTGAAGTGTGATATTTGTACTTAGCTGTTTCAGTTATTGTGAGGGATGAAACAGTTGTAACAAATCACTGTCTCATAATTTGCCTTTCTTGATTTTGATAGCTATTTAGCATCTTTTGTCTTTTGTGTTTCATTTACCACATTATTTCGTTGTTATTGTTGTTCTTTTTCTGGATGCTCTATTAAAGCTTTCCACATCAATTGACCTATTTTCTCTATTATCATATTTTCATAATTATTTTAATTTGATGCGCTTGAGCTGAAGATCTTTTAAAAACAACCTCTCTACACTCTACCTTTCCCAGACTTTACCTGTGAAATTACATTGGTAAGGTGGTAAACTCTACTTTCTCTAGACTCAACTTGTAGAATTACACTGAACTGATTTTATCAATAACAACAACAATATATCACGTATAATCCACAAGTAGAGACAGGGAAGAGTGTGTAAGCCTACTCTGACAAAGCTAGGAAATTGTTTTGGATAGACCCTCACAGCAAAATTTGAATTTGTTGGGCTTTCCCAATTGAAACCTTCATTATTGTCTTGGGCTTTCCTCTCAATATCCTCACATCTGGATCCAGTAGTAATGGGCCAGGTCCAAGGAAAATCTTTTTCCAAGTAACCACTTCCATTCTGAACCAACTTGCATTTTTACTAATTCTTATCTAAACTATACATAGACACATCTAATCCTAAGCAACTGATCAAATGTGTAGGCTTTTCGTTATGGTGACTAGATTAGTTTGCGCACGTGACGATTATTCTATTGCGTATTACCTATTAAAGCAGTAGAAATATTAAGTAACTCCACCTATTAAGACAAGTTTACGAGAAGAAATCATCTTACATTGTTTTTTTATCGTTGTTGAGAGTTCAGGTCTTTCATAAATTTTCACCTATTTCATTAATGGCGTTAAGGAGCACACCATTGTTAAGAAGTTATTAGGTGGTTTAGATAGGCTATATCTAGCCTGACTATGAAAGATCGATCAATTATTTTCACTAGCAACCCAATGAACTAGCTCACTCTCATGGGATTCCAATGAACTAGATCAACAGATAATATCAAAAATAATAAAAAGTACAAGAAACAAGACAACCACACAATAATATTACAAACAATTTAATCGAAACAAAACCTCAAATATAAGGTACTACAAGTATAATATTATTCAAATACGACTATCAAAATAAAGCACCCTTATTATTAATACAATATAGTTTTTTTTTTTTTTTTTTACTAATTAAACTGTAACTACCCGATGTGGAAAAACAAAAAAATTATTGTAAACGCCAAGGTAACATAAAATTTCATTTTGTAAGATTGAGCAATATACAAACAAACATCGATGGAGTCTAACATTATCCTAAAAGTAAATTTCTTGACAATCATATGTGCATTAACTTTTGAAAATAGGACAAGATTTGATGACGGTGAAGGCGGCTATGGCTTGTTGGATAAACATAAATTATAATTTTTATTATAGTTAATACAAGTGTAATTATCCAGCCAATTAAGTTTTCGTAAATTTATATTTTTTTCTATAGTATTTTGATGGCTATAAGCTGTTGTTACTGTTGGTCTATCTAGCTACTTTCACACGTCATTTTCTTGTATGAAAGAGAGGGACTAGTAGAACACTATAAGAACCTAAAGAAAAGTCCAGCTAATTAAAATTATGTTCCATTTAAAATTTGTGGCCAAGTGCTTGTTCAACTATTGTTATCTTGTATTAGTATATTGACATTACTTTTTTATGTTTATTATTTTATTTTTAAACTGCTTTGATATTTTTTTATTAAGTGAAATATTTATCAAAAAGAATCTCTTGAGTGATCTAGGTTTAAAATTGTGGGGCTTTATTTTTAATAAATTCGACGCAAAAAAGTATAATTATATAAAAGATGAACAAAAATTAGTATAAGTTGGCAAAAAAAGCATGCATTAAATAATAAAGATAGCAAGTGCTTTGATTTTCAGACAGAACCTTGCCCTTTTTTATGTCAATATGTGTGGTGGAATCTTCTAACCACCGCAACTTCTAAATCTTGGATCTACTATTGCATTAGAAATCTAACTAATAATGTATAAAAAAAATTTAATTATATTAAAAGTGTTTAAAATTAAATATACACCTATAATAGCTTCACTGAGAATAAGGGTAAAGGCTCATATACCTACCTTCTTCAAACTTCATTAATTCATTTAGTAAAATTATATTAAATATATTGATGTTATTTCTGTAAGTGCTTGTTCAAGACTCTAATTAACTAAGCATATAACATGAGTCAACTGCTATTTTAGCAACTTACAAATTTTGAAAAACTCAACTGGTATTTTATATTATAAGATACTTAAAATTAAGTTTATTGACATAATTAAGAATTAATATTAAGCCGAAGAGCAGGTGAAGATGCTAATGTATTAGTGTTATAAGCACATCATCTTACATCTTATGATAAAGTAGATTAACTAAAATATTATCCTATGTGACAAAACGACAATTTTGCATGTACAATGTATGTGTCATGACTATGATTTATATAATTATTTAGATGTTAGAGTATAATTATCTTAAGTGTTTCAAGATTAATTTATAGCTAAGTATCTACTATATTTCAATTAATTAAAACCTTCTTCTTGGTCTTCCTCGTCCATTCTTTCAGTCAATTTGACAACTTTCAGCTATACAAAATTAGATAATTTTATTATTATTAAGTAACATCCTTGTGTAGTTGTATCTGATTCGATAGGTCAGTCTTCATCTAGCCGTGACTAACTCAATTATAGAGCTAGATGTGTATTGTAGTGGCGGAATTGGCAAAAACTGCACAAATTATTTAAATTGTATTAAGGACGTTCAAAATTAAATATATGCTTATAATAATTAACATTTAACCTCTATACACTATATAATATGTAAATAAAAAATATGCACCTTATCATTTCATTGAAGATGGCTCCGCCTCTGCTCAAGACTCTTTCAAAAAAAAATACTCCATCTTGCATTAGTGCAATGTACTGTTCATCTAACTAGAAATTTTACAGCAGAGGAAATGAAAATTCTTACTTAATTAGCATTGACTTCTACTCTCTTTTTTTTTCCAACTTTTTATTCTTTCGTTGACTTTAGGTATTTTTCATTACTTGCACAATAAGTAACTCGCAGTTTATGTTTATTTGGAAAACATTTAAGCAAATTAGTTACAATATTATTCCAAATAATTAATATTCTCAGCTTATATAAAATAAGTATTTCTAATGTTTTGTTCTTTTCTGATCTTATGGGCTAGCTACTACACCGACTTATCCCATATATACGTAATTAGATTCCAACCAATGAACATTTTGACAAATTGCATGCATGTTGACTTATTATATACTTTAAAATACATAAATAATTGATATATTTTTTTTAATAGGACTTATTTTATTGTTGTATAATACTATTTGACGAATGAATACAAGCATACGCTTTTCTGTAATGTTCTAATTCATCGTCAATTAACTCATTAATTAAGTATTTAATTTACTCTAACTAGTTGACAATAACGCTTGTGCTAATTATTAATATATGCAACAAGTGTGTGTTAATCAAGTAGCTAGCCAGGGTGTAGTTAACCAATCATCAATGTTGTGTACACTATATATATATATATATAGACCTACTAGGGATGGTAATGGGACGGGGACGCAGCGGTTTGAGCCTTAACCTACAAAGTTTTCAACCCTTCCCAATTTGTCCCATATTGCATTTTTATGTGTTTTCAACCCTTCCCGCCCCATCCCGAATAAACTTGCTCTTCCCCACCCGCGTTATTTGCTTCACTTTTAAATTTGAATTACTAGATTACAAATACCTTTTACAATTTAATTTATTTTATATTTGTAGGTGTAGAATAGATAAATTATTTGTCTTGATTTTGGTTCGTTTGTGTGAGTATATATAAATTTACCACATGTTTAGTTATTTTATAGGAATTGGGATAGTACTACCTCGTAATTTGATGCATAAGAAGTTTCAGAATAAAAAATTTAAATTTTACAAAAGAATTGTATATAATATATTTTTCGGATTTTCATTTTTGCAATACTTTAAAAATATCATTTATTTAGTTTTTGTTTTGTTTGAACCTGCATAGACCCGCAATCCACGCCGCATTAATTTTCTTAAAGAATTATTTCAACCCACCCCGCATATTCTTAAACCCGCATTGTCCCGCATAACCTAAAAACACCCCTCCCCGCATCCGCCCCATTGCAATTCCTGAGCTCAACCGACAACATTACTTAAAAGTTTAAACTTTGAGATTACACATCTAGACACTTTATCTCATCCTCAGTGTGTCAATCGAATACACCAACTTACAACTTCATCATCTAGACACCTCTAAAAAAAAATTGCCCTATCAACATATGATGTCCACGAGATACATGGAACGAGTCGAGATATATAGATATATATTTTCAAAATCAAAATATTTAGCTTCAAACTGTGACCAAGTTAAAACGTATATTTATGTTACAATGTAATGTGGCCTATTTAATTTCTATGATTTGAGTCCGTAGTACTGCAAATTAGTTCGAAACAACTTAGAAAATCAACCCATCGTACGTTAAATTTAATTATTAAGACAAAATATTGTATATACCCTATTGGGTGAATATAATTATATCACTTTTTGGAGTAGTCTGGCTTGTCTAAGTTTTAGCTGTTATATATCACTAAGTAACGTGACCCCTCCATTATTTTTATGAATGGTGGCAAAATAAGTGGACATTACATGAAGAAACAATTAGAGAGGACATGTGAAGTACCAATGAATTCACATATCACAGATAGAATAATGTGGAAGATTTGAAAACTATAGTCTTATTTTCATCAAGGCTAGAGCTAGCTATGCGTGGAAGTATATAGACCTAACACTTTCAAGAATCTCCTGGATAGTCCTTCAATATTTATAGAATGAGACATGATCTCCTCAATTAATTAATCAAAATCTCAATCTTTCAAAGAAATTATCTTTTTCTTTTTGATGCAAAAGGTTAAAAGTACTAGAGATATTATCTATAATAATATAATAAAACAGAGTAGAGATTAACCGTCTTGACTTAGTAAAAAAAGTTTCATTTTTGTACTCTCTTCATTGTTTGAAACTGTTCATTCTACTGGAGTATTATGGCTTCTACTTCTAGCTCCTTCCTTTGTAATCACGTCTGCCTCCCCATTTGTCCCTCTATAGCTATGTTGTATGGACGGGTCCTTTAACAGCCGAAGATAAAGCAATTTATTAAATATATTCAATGATTCTTAGGGATTGATTCACTTTTGATAGACTGGTCGAAGGTACACAAATTTTATTGACAGATAATCATGAAGAAATTACATGTATTAAGTATGAACAACCTAACATAATTTGAAGAAGACGGTTAAACTCTTCAAGGAGTTAACCCGCCTTAAAGTCTAATGATGATTAATTCCATTGTAGTTTGTATATATTGATTCTATAAAGACTGTTACAATCATTAATATAAAGATTATAACTACGGGATGCTAAACTTAATGTTTCCAAAATATCATAAAAGGATTTTTTTTTTTTTTGTTATTATTTATTGATAGAATGTTGCGCTTTGGGTAAGATCTAGGAGGAAGGTAAAGGGTTCGATGAACCTGCTCCCAAAAAATATTATACAGTATCTATAGAGTAGATTTTTTATATTTATGTAGTTATATTAATTTTGACCCTTCTTAAGCCATAAACAAAAGGTTTCTCTAGACTGTCCAATGTATCCAATCAACGTGCATTCCAGTTTCCAGTCCTACCCACTGCACAACGTTTTAACATTTACTTTTAAAAAAAAAAAATTCATTGAATCCTCTAAAGAGGAACGTCAAGGCAATACATTACTTTTTCTTTAAAAAAAAAAAAAAAAAAGGCGTTGCAATTAGAAATTTTTAATCTCAATAATCAAAAGACCCAAATCTAAAACTTTCATCATTTTTGTCCAAAATTAAACCCTTTCCCCTACTTCTCTTCTTCCAAACTTTCTTGAAATGGGTTTCCATTTTAAAGATTGTAGTAGTTCTAAAATAAAAAATCGGAGCACGAAAATATTTTATTATCTTATTTATATATTTTTATCTTTTATTTTTTAAATTTCATGAATAAAAATTTTGAATTCGCCATTATTGAGCCACTTACGCAGAAGTTACTCTCAATGTCTCGTCAATCGCTTCTTATAATAAATTTGCAAATTGAAAAAGAGATGAATGTTAAAGTGATTGAACTTTCTATGTGATGGGTTAGGTACATATCTATAGACATTAAATTTTAGACATAATAGGTATGACCCATGTCTTAGTGAAAGATTTTGTTACTACGCTTAATATATATTTGACATATAATTTGATGTAACTATATATTTGGAATCGGATTCAAAATTTGAAGTGTATGAATAATTATATATAATTTCAAATTAAATAAAAAAGAACTTATTATCAATATTTATGAGGAATCGAACCTTCATTAAGGAGACCAAAAAAGCTTATGCAAGTTCCATTTTTGCTGCAGATCCAACAGACCACGTTGTTAATGAATTTCGAACAAATATTTCTAATATATTAGCTATATACAATTAATTTAGATTAACACTATGTAAGATGTGTTTAATGGTGGAGCTAGAATTCTAATCAAGAGGATTTAAAATATAAGAAAATAAAAACATAAATTAGCTGAAAGAATTCAACGTCTACTATATATACATAAAAAATAATTTCAACCACTTATAAATAATATCTTTTTTCTCTTGGATTCGAATAAACCCCTTGATTTCAAGCTAGTTCCGCCTTTCAATGCACTAAAGGCTAAAGGGTGAAGCATTTCTTCTAGAATTTTTTTAATTTAATTTTTAAGATTAATGACGGAATCAAATTTTTTACAAAGAATTAAACAGTACTAGAAATTAAATTAATCAGGATATTATTGATCCTTGGCTTGGAGATGTTATTAAAAATGATATGATAGACAGATTAATTGATAAAGTTATTTTTATTGGCTAATAGACAATGGTTAATCCACTACTCCAATGTCACAATCACCCACCTACCAAGGACCAAGTCAGACCACTGCCCCCTCTTTGTTAAGCTATCCAACCTTGACAACCATTTAAGTCAAAAACCATTTAGGATGGAGTCTATTAGGTTGACATGACTCATATCTTAGATGAGGGGACATGTGTTGGATTGTACATAGGGTTACTTATATATTTTGTAATTGTAACCTAAAATCATATAATAAGAATACAGTCGTTCATCGCTCCCGAGGACGTAGGCAAATTGCCGAATCTAGTTAAATCTTGTGTTCTTTTTTTTTTTTTTTTTATTTTCTGTTTAAATCTTATCTTTATTAGTATGATCCTTTAATAGAGCATGTGTGGTGCAATCACCCTAACTTCATTAATGATATGCACAAAAGCTTTAACCCAATGGACTATCTAACCACCTATATCCAAAGAGTCCAATCCAATGCCAAAAACTGGAATCATACTGCCTTTAGGAACCTTTTTGTAAAGATTAAAAGATTTACGACAAGACTGAAAGGCATTCAAAACTCTCAAAGCTTCCCCTTCAGCCCTTTACTCTAAAACTTTAAATCTGAACTCCTCCAAGATTATAATAACTTGTTAAGATATGAGGAACGGTTCTGAAGAACTAAATCCAGAATTACTTAGTTAAAAGAAAAGAGGGAGACTCAAATACAAGATTCTTTCATACTTCCACCACCATCATAAAAAGAAGAAACAGAATTAATATCCTCATAAATGATAATAACCGAACCCTAACCAACCAAACTAACATCTCTGACTATGCCCACACTTTCTACCTAAACCTCTTCACAACTGGATACCTCAGTTTCAACACCACCATCAATTACAATCTCAACCCCTATCACGCAATCCCTAACAACGTCTCTCTCTCCTACTAGACTCTTATTTTAGAGGCTCTGAAATCATTAAATCCGTCAAAGACTTCCAACAAACTAAAGCACTTCTACCTGATGAAATTCACCCAATATTTTACTAGAAATACTGGGACATAGTAAGAAAATCCACCACACCTTTCTATCACGAAATCTTTACCAACTCAGAAATACCCTCCTCTATCAGCCAAACCTTGTTGTGCCTCAACCCAAAAAGTGATAATGCTAACAGCCTGAAATAATTAAGATTTATTGAACTGTGTAATACTTCGTACAAGTTCATCACCAAGATCATTAACCTATCTTAAAGTTACTCATAAGTCTCAGTCAAGCTAGCTTTCTAGCCAACACAAGAGTTATTGATCATGCCATCATTGTTCATAGTACATCTTCACTTTAAAAAAATGAGAGGCAAACATTCTAATCTAATTCTGACAATAGACCTAGAGAAAGCTTTTGATAGGCTAGAA
>JBDJHY010000094.1:4882406-4892565 GCA_039654485.1 Withania somnifera
ATTGAAACGGAGTCCAAATTTGACAAACCTTATATGTTTTTTGAGTGGAAAACATATTTTGGACTCAATGGAATCGACAAAAATGGCATAGGAGGTCATTTATTCAAGATGACCCCTGAAACCAATAGGGCCTCGAGGCGCATTTCTCCACCAACACCTCGAATTCACAACGGCAAGCACGAAAATTAAACCAACACCTCTTCTTGCCTAAATTCATCATTCCAGATCTGATGGAAGCGTCAGAATTCCATTCCGACACTCTGAACATTGAATTTCCACACAAACTCCACTTTTAGGCTATAACTTAAACAATTTCTACAAATTCGCATAACTTGCAAACGAAACCTCCAAAACACAAACTTAAGGTCAAACTCAACTTTTTTTGGAATTCCGGAGCTAATGGAACTGTCAAAATTTAATTCCGGGGTCGTCTTGAAGGAAAGTTGACTTTGGTCAATGAATACTTTACTTTAGGCTCTAAAACAGGGAATTTGAGATATTTCTCGACTGAGTCGCTAGGGATCTGAACTATCGGTCCCAGTAAGTCATAAATGACTTGGGTTAACTGCTGAAATGTTCTAAGATGCAATACTTCACATATTTATCATAAATGACCATAAGGGTCATTACAGCATAATAACTTATGTTTTCCACAATAGTCTAATCCATAGCTATACTACGTTGTTTTGGGATCTTTTAAATTATTCTATCACATGAGAATTTATTTATTTTTCGAATCTACCCGTGAACCCCTACACTTAATTAAATCTAAACCCCTCATTCATCCCACAATTAGAAAATAGCAGCAAAGAAGAAAAGAGGGAAATTCTTCAAAATCTCTCCAGCCTAAGCTCTAAGTTCTTCAACAATCTGTGAGATTCTTCAAGAGAATTGTTCCCAAACAAGTATGAGGGTATTCAAAGAAAATTCCTTCCTCTTAGTCAAATAGTTTACTCTTAATAAAAATTTATGATTTCTTCATTCTAGGGTTCAAAACCCAAAGTTTATGAATCTCAATTATAATGAGCTCATGCTTTCAATTATGCAAGAAATACATGTACTATGACTAACCGCATGACTCTTACATGATTTATACGATTTCACATCATTACAAAGTTCAATTACATTGTTAAGATTTTGTATAGATTTATGACCATGTTTTAAGAAAGAATTTGCAAGTTTATGTTGAATTCCTCATAAATTGATTTATACATATTCTATGATCATAACTAGAACTATTGAACTAGTGCTGAAAGTTCATAAACATGACTTAATTTTAGTTTATGATTTATGAAACAAAAAAAAAAAACAAACAAGACAAGAGAACTAAGGGCCTCTGACTCATTCACGACGTCAATTATTGGCATTTGGATATGCCTCTTTCAGAAACTTTTTCAATAATATGAGCTCAGTGTTCTGGTAGAATTAATTAGCACATAGAGGGTTAGCTCAATCCATCAGTGAGGTTGTGTTAGTCTAAAACTGGGTTTGCCAGCTCAGGCTATTCATAATTTTCTAGTTAAGGATCCTTAGCTCAGACTTTACCTGCTTAGTCCTAGCCGTGGCTGGTAGAGCGACCTCTTTGCCAGTGTGAGGTCAGAACATTGGACTCTTTTCGGTGTGGGTCAAGATCACCAAACTCTACGTAGCTCATAGCGTAGTTTCTATCAGTTAAGAGAAACTCTCAACTTCATTACTAAAATTTTATTTAAACTAACCAAATGCTTGAACTAAACTAACATGATTTACATTTATGATTTAGAACATGAAATTAGGTATGTAGTTTTAGATTACTTATTTACCTTACAACTATCTATATTTTATCATATTTTATACGTACACTTCTGTACCAGTATATTCGATAATACTGACCCATTTTGGCAACATGTTATTATTAGTGCAGATATAGATTTTCCTATCCAGGAGGTTGGTAGAGCATATCTCAGAACAATTTGGTGAGTTCTCACATATCGGGGACCGGAGCTGTTTTTTGTTTATTTATGCCTTTCGTTTTGTCATGTTGAGAAAGATTGTCCTAATAGTTTGCCGTAGTCTTCTTAGAGGTTTTCGGACATAGAGCCAGATGATATTAGTTATGTTTCACGTTTTTGCCATTTGTGGACAGCTCATAAATTATTCAGACTATCAATATGACCTATGAATTTTCTTATATGGTCCCTTTTTGTTATGCTTCCATTGTATACCCTATTTATGAATAGATTCACGTGCCAAGGGCTTGCTCGGCATTTCACTCATGGGTCTTTAGCGTTGTTGGCGTTAAGGGGTAGCCTCGAGGCGTTACAATACTGAGTTTGATGTTGCTGTTGTAAAATAAAAAAAATAAAATAAAGCTCAATGCATTAAAATTTTTACTATGTATGAGATCTGAAAATAAAAAAACCATAAAAATTTATTATACACAACCTTACACTACACTTCGAAGCAAGAAAAATGAACAGAAACATTCCTAACTAAAATGGCAAAGTGAAAAGTTAAAAGAATGGTGAAATTTCAAGTACAATTCAAGTTCTAAAATAATCATGAAAATTTGAAATGCTGTGCCTTAAACTCCGACACTTCTTGCCTGAAAATGGAGTCACCAAATGCAAAATCAACATCCAGCCTGTATCCATGGGTGAACATAGTATAAAATGATATAATATTTGAAATTTTAATTTGATAATTATAATTTTTGATATATATGGTTTGTATATGAAACTATATACTTTTAAAAAATATATATGGATTGTATATGAAGGGTAATTTTAAAAAATATATATGGATTGTATATGAAACTATATACTTTGGTATTTAATAATTTATTTACAAATATAAAAAACGTACCTAATAGAAAAAAAAATTAAAAATATATATACTAAATATCATAATATCAAATCGATATAACAATTCAGTATCTACCATATCATGCTCATCCCGCATGTTAGCATCTTTTCGACCATTTTCATGCCAATAATAAAAAAATTACGATATCAAAAATATCAGTTTGATATAATGATTCAGTAGTTACTATATACTGAATGCTCACCCCATATGTAACATCTTTATGACCATTTCCATGTTATAATACTAAAGTTACGACCTCATCAATTTTAATTCGATATATAATTCAATATCTATCATACAATGTAACATCTTTATGACCATTTCCAGTATATTAATTCCAAGATAGAACATGTCACCATTATCCCTTTGGGTGATTCTGTTTTTTTATTTTTCCCTTTGTGAAAATAAATCATTTGAGCCGTTACGCCGTCTCTCATTAAAATTAAAATTGCTTTCCTTTACAAGCACGATTACAAAAATCTTTCAACTTTTTCATTATCTTCTTACTTTTGAAGTCTTAAAAAAAGCATCTTTAATATATATATTTTTTTTTAAAAAAAATGGACATTCTATAGAAATAATGATAATTCAAATATTATAATTTTTAAGTCATTATAGTAAAATTATTAATTTTGATCGTGAATTCAAATACATGATTTTTTTTTTTATATTTTTAGAAATAAAATTTACTTATTTAAAATTTTATAAAAAAGTATTATAAATAATAAATAACAATTCAAATAAAAAAAATTATATGACTCTTGGATTCAAACTGGGTGGAGGGAGAGTGTAGCACTAATGACGAAAAGTTGACAAAAACAAGTAGCTAATGTGAAAATATGTTTGAAGTTGAAGCTCGAACCATATGCCATAATATATTTAAGCAGAAAAGGATAGAGGGACGAATGCAGTTTCAAAAGTGAAGGACCCACAAGGTCAGCTTGAAACATATTTCTCAATCATAAAAATATTTCCTTCGTCTCAAATAGTTGATAGGTTTGTATAAAAAATTATCCTAAAATATTTGTAAATTAGCTAATCAAGAAAAATTAGCTACTTTTTTTTGATTTACGCTTAATAATAAATATGAAAAGATATTATTAAGATACAAAAAGAGAGAAGTACTGATTAAAGATGATCAAATAAATAAGAATAATTTAATCAAATTACATTATAATTAATATTTTTCTTAATAATTATAAAAAACTCAAATCTGTAAATTATTTTGGGACGGAAAGAGTAGTCAAGTGTTTCACAAGGTTCATCAAATCATTAAAACCTCGAATTATGCTTGTCCTTATCTAACTTGATTACATCATAAATGTTTTCTTGATATAGTTTCATGTATTCATACAGTTCACACTAGTCTTTTTTGTTTATTTTCCTATATAGGACTAAAAACTAGCTTGTAAATTTTGTGATTTTGAGTGGAGAGTAGCTAAAATGGAGTTGCACAAGTTACATGTATTCTTGGCTATGGTGGTTGTCTTGTTTCTTCTTCCAGTAGTTCATGGATGGGGACTTGATGGACATTACTCTGTTTGCAAGATTGCTCAGGTACTAATGTTCGAGATAAAGAACTTTTATTCGGACTTCAACCAATGACTTATGCCTTTGATATATATGATGTTATTTTGTATAGACGGATCTTGTGTGTGTTTGTATTTGTCGACTCACTCATGTTATGCTTTTCTACAACCCCATGTTGTCCGTACTCTCCTAAAATGCAATCATGAGTTCAAGTGTCCCATTTTTTAAGCCTAGTATCTCCCATGAGTGGCGGAGTTAGAATTTTCACGTTCAATCAAACCACTTATTCTAAGAGTGTTCGCTGTTAAAAATTGTACTATTTGCTTTAAATTCTATATACCTATATAGAGTGGGATACAAGATTGATGGATACGAATGGGTCTGCCTTGGGTCAGATGACATTTCTAAAAAGTCCGAGCAACATAGGTTAAAGGGCCTTTTAAATTTTTATGTCTTGATCTTTTGCATTGTATTTCTTGGTATATATGGGGGTTAAGGTAGAATTTCTTACTAATTTTTTGAATTTTTGTTTTGTTTGTGACAGTCAAGATTGAGTAAAGCTGCTGCAGAAGCAGTTGAGAAGTTGTTACCTGCATATGCAAATGGTGATTTGGCAAGTGTGTGTATATGGGCAGATCGTGTTAAATTTCACTATCATTGGTCATCAGCTCTTCATTATATTGACACCCCAGATAATCTTTGTAATTACCAATATAACAGTAAGTACTAATTAAATTGGGTATGTCAATAGAAAATATAACGAACTTCTAGTACTTGTTAGGTGGAGGATTCACTCCTTGTCGGTAGATAAGAGTGCTTTGTTCCAATAGACGTACTAGGATAATGCTATGCTTGTAGTGTTTTATGCTTGGAGTTTTGATGAGGTCTGTTGCTTCGGTTAAATTGTTTTTGGTACTCTTCGTTATTTCTGATACTGTTTATTGATCTTATATTATATCTTTTCCTGAATTATTTTGATCTTGAGTCGAAGGTCTATCGTAGTTATTGCTGTTGCAAATGTGTTTAATTGGAGATAGATTGACAGTGAAGACTCGTATAGTCGATCATAATTTATTTGAGTTTGACTATGGGTGGAGTTAAAGGAAGGGAGGGGTGGGTGATTCAATTGAATTTCTTTTGCCAGAAAATACACGGTGCAAATAGCAACTCACGATGAACTAATTTATACGCCAATAGAAAATATAAAGAACTTGTAGTACTTTATTTTCATGCTGTGTAATATTAGCGAGGGAGAGCGTTGGTACAATAGTAAAAGTCGCTTTTGAGTAATCATGAGGTTACGAGTCCAAGCTGCTAAAACAACTCTTACAGAAATGCAAGGCTAGGTCAGGCCTTGCCATTGAGGGGTGTTTAATGTACTAGACCGACCTTTTATCGTATAATTTTTGCCTGCGATAAGCTTAATTGGAGAAAATATGATTAGCGAGGATCCGAGGATTCACATAACTGACTTGTTTGAGAGTAAGGCGTAATCCTTATTGTTATATACAGGGGACTGTAAAGATGAAGATGGAGTTGTGGATAGATGTGTAGCTGGAGCGATCAACAATTACACTAACCAGCTCCTCAGTTATAACAAAGGCAGTGATCATGCTTCAACATGTAGTGTTTATTCTAAATCTTTTCTTGTTTCATTCTTCTATAGCAACCAGATGGATACTATATACTAATTGAATGACTATTTTGATCAGATAATATGACAGAAGCACTTCTATTCCTTTCTCACTTTTTTGGGGACATTCATCAGGTAAAGTCTCATATTTTAAAAAGGCACAATACATAAACAAGACATCCAACTTGGTCTAAATAGTCAACTAAATACTCCAATTCGTCACCATTGTGTCTCATGGACACTCAATGCTAGCACGACACAAAATTTTAGAGGTGTCTAGATGAACATTTAGAGTGTTCAATTGATATAGTAGAGACGAGTTGAAGTGCCTCAATGTTCATATTCAAAATTGGAGTGTTTGCTTGTCAACTAAGGCCAAATTTGAGTGTGTGTTTATGCATAATGCCTTTTAAAAGTATGTTAATATATTTGGCTGATAAACCTTTGGGGTGGTCCCTAACCAGTCGATTTTGGCCCTCGGTTTTGACACTATTTTTAATAGTGTCTAAGGCATGTTTCTTTTGGTTCATTTATGCAGCCACTGCATGTGGGATTTACTTCAGACAGAGGAGGCAATACAATAGATGTTCATTGGTACACTAGAAAAACAGAGCTCCATCATGTAAGTATTTTCTTGCTTTGGAAAACAATTTCCACATCCACATAATGTTTTACTCAAACAATTGTTCATTAACAGGTCTGGGATTCCAACATAATTGAAACTGCAGAAGAACAATACGATGATTCTAACGTAGATGAATTTGTTAATGCACTTCAGAAGAACATCACGGTACAAACAATTGCTCTAAGTTCTGAACTATGTTGCTCCTATCCTCCAAAAATCCTACTAGGTGTGTCGGGATCCTCCAAACGTGACTTACAGGAAACAGAACTACAGAACCAATAATACCGTCCTCTGTAATCACTATAAAGAGCAAAAACTGCACTAGTTTTGGAAGATATGACGTGCACCTATCCATTTTTTTGAAGAGTCTAATTAACATAGATTTATATTAATTGTCATTTTTGTAATGAATTTCGTGTTAAACAGACAGAATGGGCAGATCAAGTAAATTCATGGGAGACCTGCAGTGGCAACAAGACAGCCTGCCCTGATATGTATGTTTCTTTAACTCTTATAACAGATAGAAGCAACATTTTTCAACCCATCTGTCATTTTTAAATTTATGAATTCTGTACGTGCATACATATTCAATAGATTTCTCAACAAATAAAAGGGGTCTTAGCGTAACTGTAAAGGTGTTACCATGTGTCTAGATCGTAACCAGTTTGAGCTGTAGAAACAGCCTTTTCGTAGAAATGTAGGATGGATAATAGAACCTTGAGGTCCAGCTCCTCGGACACCATGCATACCGGGAGCTTAGTGCACCAGATTATCCTTTTTTGTTTTTCCAACAAAAAGACAGAGTTTGGGCTAGGTTTTGCTGAACCTATACTTCCCAAGCTAGTTCCGCCCACTATCATAATGCACTAATACAGAATTTGCTGCTTCTTACAGATATGCAAGTGAAGGTATCAAAGCTGCTTGTGCCTGGGCATATAAAGGAGTCAGTGAAGACTCTACATTAGAAGGTAAATTACTAAATTTCTGCAAAATTGTCCAAGTCATTTCTTCCATAACTTTCGTCAAGCGCGTAAATTTAACTGTTGAAAGGCATATCTATGGAGAACAGATGACTATTTCCTCACGCGTTACCCGATAGTCCAATGGCGCCTGGCTCAAGGTGGAGTCCGTTTGGCTGCTACACTTAACCGCATATTCGAACGACAACATAATCACTTGATGATCACTTTCTAGCATTCCTTGTTTGAATTCTCACAAAATGTTTACTGCATTGTTACTTGAATTAAGACATCATTTTACGTACCGTTGTCGTATAACGTCACTAGTTATTCATTAACATTGAAGATTCCTATCTGATCTCCAGCTTGATAGATATTATCTAAACATCTCCTCTGATTGTTCTTCTCGACAAACATTGAGATCATTTTTATTGAGAGTAAAAACAAAAAGTTGCTTCTATTAGACTCTGGTTTTATACGCTTTCATGAACGAAGTTAAACACTAAAGAGAGAACAAGTCGTAGCTCAACTTAGATGATTGAGTTTAAATGACGAACATAATGCGCAGTATTCCATTATTTTACCAACGAAAGGATGAAAAATACCAAAAATGTAAGTTAGTTAACTTGATTCAACTCAATATTCTTGTCATATGCTAAAGCAAGATGGAGCATTCACAAAGACCAATCTAAGTCTGAAACAGGTTCATTTGACATAAAGTTGGTGTCAGTGAGGTTAACAAAATAAACATGACATTTTCACTTTCTTAAGGTAATTCACAAGTCACAACCAACAACAACATAGCAAGTAGAATGTATGCGGACTTTAACCCTACTTTTATGGGTACTGAGGTTGTTTGTTTCTGATAAATCCCCAATCAAGGTAATTCACAACTATTATAGAGAATTATAGAACTCATTAAAAAGTCTTGTAGGCAATAATAGTCTTGAGTTGTGTTTTCATTTTTTTCAACTGATCATTATTTTTTTGTAACATGAATGAGAAATACATATTCCAAAAGCAGAGTATATGGATTAGTCTTGCCAAAGTCATATATGACTAGAAACTGTAGAGAACGTCTACTATTTATTATTTTGTAGTACTGAACAAAGTTTAAATAGAGCGATACAAATTTCACAAAATTGAGCAAGAATTAGGATTCTCATCGCTAAAAATCTGAGGAGCATAAACAAATCGATGATAATCATGCTGGCAGCCTTTTTAATATCACATGAATTTTTATAATCATTAGTTGTTGGCTTTTCATTTTTTTCTTTGTCAATTTTACTGACAATTTCAGCATGTCTTCCTGCTTTTTTGCTAATGAATTCTTCTAGTTTTTGGGGATCCTTTCACTTTCACTATGTTGTTCTTCCTTTCTGGATCCACTGTTTGATCCCCTATGCAAAATAATAAGAAAAAGAATTTAAGTTAGGTAAAATTCTTTACAATCTATATGATGCAAGGGTTAATTGGTAACTCCAAGGAAAGTATCAAGAGTCATTTTTTATAGATTGTTTGATTTATGCATGACATAATTTCAAAATAATATTGAATATGATGTGTTGCAATATGAGTAGTAATGGACTACTGGTATATATTGTTAATGCTATAGTTTACTATTCATAAATATAATAGTATTAATTAGGTGTATAGCTAATACAAAGTATCAATTACATCAAAATTAATACTTGTATTATTTTCTCAAATACGTCCTGCTAAATGACCCTTAAGAGTTTTAAGTTTAATTTAATGACGAGGAATAAGCATTATTTACACAACCAAGCCACTCACCGACGAAGCTAGCATATAAGTGATTCATTTACGTGAATTCTGATGCTTTTGCCTAGGCTTGTATATGAACTAAGAATTCACTAAAATCAATAATTATTTTATTGTGACCTAATTATTATGATATATTAACTTGAAATTATTATACTAATTCATAAACTTTAAATCTTAAATCCATATATTTTTTTTGTTCATGACTTGAAGTGAAAACACATGTAGTGTGGAGGAGAATTGGTTTATCTCCATTTCTACAATATTGTCAATATCTCATCAATCATTTAGGGTTTGGGAGAAATAAAATTAGGATATCACTGATCTAAGGATCAAAAATCTATCATTCATTTACACATCAAAAATCTTATCCTTCTTTTAAGGTCACTAACTCTATATATTACCCAAAGTTGGATAAAAAAACAAAGCATCCATTTCTTCCCACTATACCTTATTACTCAATATAGAAACTTATGTACCTTTTGTTTAAAGAATATAATAAAACTCTCTATTTCCCACTCTCAATAATTGATTCTCATTCTTTCTCTACTCTACTTTAATTCACATCCTTCTTTTTTCCTTTTCATTGTGTTTTGGTGAGTGACTTCATTTTTTTTTTCTTTTGTATTTTGAGGTTGAAGAGGCAAAAGAGAAGGGTTTATAGACAATGTAGGATTAGTCATGTGTTGTCTACTCTCTTGTCTCTAGTGGAATGGACATAAAGTAAATAACTAGCGTACATGTTTAATTACAACTCTTAAGACTTTGAAATTAAAACTCATGTTA
>JBDJHY010000094.1:4892665-4902871 GCA_039654485.1 Withania somnifera
ATCTTTTCTTGTTGTGTTCATCTTTCCGTTTCAGTTCGTTGGTGAAGTTGTTTAGTGCAAAACAAACTTCAAGGTTTTCGTTGTATCCTGGGAAACAGACGCTATCAAAACCTCTAGCACTATCGTTGAGGAGCGAAATTGTTTTAAGTAAATTATGTTGAACACAATCCTCGGAAGTTCATTTGTTTTTGTCATCTTACTGGTAACATATGTTTCACGGAGACTTGAAATTAAAATAGGCGACAAAGTAACTGGAATACACATTGACAGAGTCCACCCTGCATTATTTTCTGATAAAGCTCACAAAAGCTTGTTTACATACCATTTTTGAAATTTTTATGCAAAACATCTGATCCTTTAACTATCTATTGGTCGATACCGTGACATTACGATTTCATCGTCTAAGAGAAAAAGAGTAAAAAACAGAACAACAAATTGCTTCTAGAGGCCTTATTAGACTCCAGTTTTGTACGGGAAATCGTTATGTTGATCAACCAAGTTAAATACTGAAGAGAAACAAGTCGTAGCTCACCTTCAATAATTGAGTTTAAGTAATATATATAGTCACTAGGAATAACTGATAAAGGTGTTGCCATGTGACAAGAGGTCGAGCCTTGAAACAGTCTCTTGCATAAATTACAAGGTAAGACTTTATACAATAACCCTTGTGGTTGGGCACTTTCCCCAACCATGTGCTTAACAAGAGCTTTAGTCCACTAAGTTACTCTTTTCTGTGCAATGTCCCATACTAACCGGACCCTGTGCAAGCTTGATTTAGCTCAATGTTATTGTCATATGCTAAATCAAGATGGAGCATTCACAAAGGACAATCTAACTCTGAAAGATATAGTGGTAATTCGACATAAAGTTGGTGTAGTGAGGTACTTAACATGATAAACATTGACATTTTCACTTTCTCAAGGTTATTCAAAAGTACAACTAACAACAACATACGGTGGGTATTCCTACAACTAAGGTTTGGATAGGATGAGATGTATGCAGGCCTAACCTTACCATTGCTTTTTCAAAATTATATTTCATATTTTTTTTAGGCACGATATATATAGAGAATCGCGATATATAACTTGAGCGCGATACATAACTCAAGAAACCCTCTAAATACATACTTTTTAACAACCTCTTTTAATTGATTCATTTCTCCAGCATTGGCTTTCCTTCTTACCTATGATCCCCAAGAGCTAATTCGATAGCAGTTGCATTGGAGCTATGATTCCAAAGAAGGTCACGGCGAGATGAGCCGTTTATCACTACGATAGGTGTTACGTAGAAGTGCAGTAATGTATGCAGCTGAGATATCGCAACAAACCGTTGAATATGAATAATGTTTGAATTGAAATTAGTCGGAAGAAATTATACATGGTCTAATGGACATACTTGTAGCAAGATTGATTGGAAGTCCTTATTGATGGAGGGGAGCTCTAAACAATCACGAGCAAAGACGTGTGAAAGTGGAAGTGGTGCAAAGGTCAGTCTAGAGACTGAAAGGAAACTGAAAAAGGATACTTTTTTAGATATGCCAGACCTGCGCCTTCCATCAGTCTAAAGACTACAGATCGGGGTGCGAAAAGATATTGCAAGCTTTGTTATACCGAAACCTAAAAGTTAAGTTAGCAAAACTTTCAAGTACTGGCTGTACGATTGGGTGACTTTCTGGGTGAGACTGATAGAAAGAAAAGTCACCCCACAATTTGAGCTTGATACACAACTGAAGTTAGACATATGATATATTGTATAGTCGCGATACATGCAATGCATTATGAGTTGTGTATCATACCTAAGTTATGTATCGTAATTCTCTTTATTTAAAAACAATACAGATTGAAGATTCATAGATAAATCTTCTCTAGCCGAAAAACGCATTAGATATTTACCCAAATCAGTGGTCCTTGAACGAATCCCACATTAGCCCCAAAGCGTTGGTCTCTAACTAGAACTATCCCAACTTCTCTGGAAGTAAAGCATAATAGTAGTTGTTGCAAGTATCCTTGGTTTTAATTAAAATAGTACTACAATTATTGACATCGGGAGAAAAAACCATAGAAAGCATGACAAAATATTCTGAAAAAGAAGAACAGTTTCTGGAAAAAAAGAACAGTAACAAAATCTTACACAAGAGATATTGTTGTATAATTATTGAAAGCATTATAAAAAAAACCAATAAAGAAATAGCGTTACATGAAAATAGGACTCAGGATTTGCATTTGTGCATTTATAAAGGTGGATATCTCAAGTACATGAAAATTTGTAGTCCCAAATTTAAAGTAAAATTAAGATAGTTAATATTCACTAGCTCACAAGATGGAGCAAGAATTAGGATTCTCATCACTGAAAAGCTGAGGAGCATAAACAAATTGAGGATATTCATGCTGGCAACTGGTGCAACCCTTTTTAATATTTTCATAATCATTAGTTGTTTGCTTATCATATTTCTCTAATTTGTCAATTTTACTGACAATTTCAGCATGCTTTCCTGTTGTTTTGCTGATGAATTTTACTAGTTTTTGAGGATCCATTGATCCTTTCACTTTCACAATGTTGTTCTTCATTTTTGGATCCACTGTTTGAACTCCTATTCATACATCATCACCGAAAAAAAATAAAAAATAAAAATTTACTTAACAAGTTCTGGAAAGGCATATAAGAAGGAACAAAGATCGAAATGAAAGAAAAGGCAGAACGTAAAGACGCGAGGTAGGATTATTTACATCATCAAGTCAACCCTAATTACAAGTAAAATGTCAAGGAAAGTAATAAGGGTCATTTAGTAAAATGTATAAGAATAATATTGAATATGGTATATCGGTAATATTGAAATTACTTATATTGACATTATTTTTTATCGACCTGTTGATTTGTGAATTAAATAACATGTGTGACATAATTTCTAAATAGTACTGAACATGGCGTGTTGTAATAGGATTAGTACTAGCATTAATAGAATAATACTGAATAAGTTGTATAACTAATTCAATCATCGATAATACTACCTAACCAATGATCAAATAATACGAAAGCTAATAACTGTATTATTTTCTCAAATACCTCCTACCAAATGGCCCTAATTGTTATTATAAATTAACTTATAATCGGTATAGCAATTCATAAACGTCTTGAATCTACATACAAGATTCAAGATTATGAATGATAACTTATAATCATTCACTCATATAATAATTACCGGTAAATCTCGATGATAATAGGCATTAATTGGCAACCTCATTATCGTATGTAAAGTTAAATCCTATAATCAATTGCTTTGCTTCAAAATGAAGACCAATAATTTAAAAATCATATTTATGGACAACTAATTATGAGAGAATAATATATGTACCTGGCATTTTGTGAATGCAGTGCTTGACATCTTTGGCACATCCTTCACAGTGTAGGTATAGTTTCAGAATCACTTCAATAACCTTAATCTGCATCCTCCAAAAAAGATAAATTACTGAATAAAAAGAAAGAACTAATACGGTACATTAAGGTTCTACTAGTAGAATTTGGAAAAGGCTTGAATTACAAAAATTTATTGGACGCCGTTTTTAGTGGCGAAACTAGAAATTTCATTAAGAGTGTTCAAAGTTTAATACATACGTATAATAAATAACTTTTTGAACCTATATATTCTGTATAATTTTCTTTCGACGAAGGAGAGGAGATGAGTGAAAGCCACTCATCACAAGACAAGGAGAGAAAGCACTCAACCAATGGAGAGGAGCTAAAAAATTGCTCGACTGATTTGACTGATCACCCTTCACTACATGTGATTACGCTAATAATAACAGTGTTACCCTGCCTTTCTACAAATATCTATTTTCACATCTCAAATAACTTGAGAAAATATGTTGAATTATTTTTTTATAGAGTTTAATTAATCAATTCTACCTCTTGTTTTTTCTCTTTTTTCTCTTCTTCTTTCCTCATAGATGGAATTGGAGAAATTAATTCCACATGTTTACCACTTTTTTTCCTCAGTCTCTCTGCCACCTTTAGAGGATCTACTTTCTTTCCTTTCACCACCACTTTGTGATTTTTCTCATCAATCTCAACTTCCTCCACACCTATATTTCACAAAAAAAAAAAATAAAAAAAAATTGCAATTCATAAAATAAAAAAAAAAAGGGAGAAATTATCCAAGAGGACATCACGATCAATAAAAAAAAACAAAAAAAAGATACATACAGTCTTACTATCTACCTAGACCGCTTTGTTAGAGTATAATAATATACAGATTTACTCAATATCTGCTGCTCAAGTTCCCTATACATATAAGAAATACACTAAATTTTTATAAATAACTCAATTAATATCGCATATTAACTTGTGATCATAATAAAAACTTATGAATTTCAAATTATGAATTCATCTTTAATTACTGATATCTATATTATATTGGTTAGAGCAGTGTTAACAAATACTTGAAAGAGATTTACACAAAATTCAATATCCAAAAAGTAAATGAAAAGCTCTAAAATAAATAAAAATTACATATACCATCAAATCCATGAAGAGATCTAAGCACTTGTTCTTTACAGCCTTGACAATGAATATAAACGCCCAGTATTATAATAATTCCTTTTGAATTATTCTTATTTTCATCACTTTTGCTAGCCTTATCCTTCCTATTGTTGCATCCTATGTTGTTCTCTTGTTGATTCATTTGCTGCAAAAAGAATTGATAGCTTAGTTTATCAGATTCACATAATTCACTAAACAAAAAAAAAAGTAGATACGAAATTCGTCACTAAATAGCTCATAAACCAAACAAATATTTGACGATAGGAGTTGTCCATCGCTAATTCTTATTTTGTATATCTTCTCTAAAATTGCAAAGGAAATTAAATTACACCTTTCCTATTTATCTGTATTTTCATGAACAATAAAAATAAAAGATGGGAGTCAACTCATGTAATTTTGGTTATTTATAGTTGTAGATTCACCTCTTTATTGAAAGTTTATATTGTACAAGTCAAATTCAAAGTTTGTTACTTCTGATATAGACACTGACGATTTTATAAATAAGTAAATAATGAATTGAGCTGAAATGGAATGATTAATAGTACTCCATAGGGTACTAATTATTATTGAAATAGAATAATGTTAAATGATTGGAGTAACGGAATTTTCTGGAAAAGGGAATTGTAGAATGCGTGTAAGTAATTTAGTTTTGGTTAAGAAATAAAATTTAAAACAATGAATGCAAGAAATAATATTTCAATAGAAACTGTGTGGTTAAATGTGAACTCATGTGCTGCCTTTTCTTATCATTAAGGACAAGCGTTACAAAGCTTATTAATTCTTAAAAATAAAAACAAACAACAATAACAAGATAAAAGCAGCTGTCTTTCAATTTCACAAACTTGATCAATTATACGCGTTGTCGAAAAGCAAGAAAAGGTTACTCAGATAGTAAGCAAAAGTCGAAAGTTTCGGGGGAGGAGTAAAAAGTATTATAAAAAAAGAATTACAGCTTATTATATTTTACAAGATTATACAAATTGACCATCTTTTAACAACGCTTTCCTCTAAATATCCTTAAAACAGACTTCTTCATGGCATTTTCCTCACAACAAGAACTGGGCACTTGGCATTGTGAACACAATAGTTGCTAACACTTCCCAGAAATACCCTGTTACCATATCCAAAACAAAAACAACAGCATTATCTATAAGCTAAAAAGGACAATCCAATTTACTAAAACTTCCAAGCAACAAATAACCCATCAAGCTTATAAAATACTCTTTTTATTTATGTCATTTCTGAGGTTCAGAATTTCTGACTCCTCCTTAGGCGTAATTAAGGAAATTTTAAAATTTTCAGTTGGGTATGCAAACAAAATAAATTCCACATTAGTAGTTGAAGGAAACTACATATAAAATATAAAATCTCTTAGTATAAGGCCTTTTGAAAAAATCCGTATGGCCTTGGCTCAAAACGGTATCAGAACCCAGGGAGCAGGATTGCCATATAAAAATACTCAAATGGTGTGGGTGACACACGGAAAATCTCGATGACGCATGAATCGTAATATTGGGCCATATAGAGCTTAATTTGAGAAAAAAATTATTGAGTGTGAGAACAAAATCTCACATTAGTAGTTGGGTTAGGAAGCTAAGGCCTTTTAAGAAAAACCGCAGGGACTTAGCCCAAAATATAAAATATCACACCGGATAATAATATATTTTGGGCTGATCCGAACTCAAAATTTTCTCAGAAACTTAAAACCTGAAATCTACGATAAAAAATAAGAGAATTCTATTTCTTTTGATGTTGCCTATTAAGCTTGTTTTAATTTTTTGTTTTATGCGTCTTCCTTTTATGTCTCTTGGACCGAGGATGTATCGAAATTACTCTATCGAACAAAGATAGGCTACAAAAATGTCAGAGACTAACCTTTGCATAGCACCCTTGTTATTGCTACCTAACACAAGCAAATCTACTTGAAGCTTCTCAGCTGCTTCACATATAGTCTCCTTGGGATCTCCCACTTGAGTCACTGTCTCAGCAACTATCTGCACAAATCAATTTATCGCAAGTAAATTGCTCGCGCATTGAAAAAAGAATTCTTTCTACAGAAAGATAATTCTGTAAACTGCTCCCACGCCTTGCTTAACCACGATATAATTAGTATTTAGTCTTTGATAAATGATCACTACGAAGCAAACTAACTGAATAAGGATCCTCTTTCAACATCGATCAATTCTGTCAGCGAGACACAATTCATGATTCTATTTAATTATCAATCCAATTCCACGTTAATGTACCCTAATTCATGCGAAACTACCACTACGGAATCAGCTGCTTTATTTTTGGTTGTTTTCCCCTACTTGATTGAATGTGTGTGTGTATATATATATATATATATACCGCATGTTGAGTGCAGACATCCTTAGCTTTCTTGAGGAGGGCATTGGCTACTTTCCTTTGATTTTCTTGTAGACTTGTCATTAGTTCTGGAGCTGCCACCACCATAAAGAACAATATTTCATAAAGCAAGAGATATTATCAACAAAATCAAACGAGAAAGGAAAAGAAAATTAAATTAAGTTTGGTATGAAAGAAGTCCAGTTTTTCACATTTTTTGGATCTTGAGTGACTAAATAGTTTTAAAAAAATATGTATATTGAAAATTATTACTTCCTGTATTATTTTTAAATCCGTTTAAAATAGATCCCTAGTTCCAATTTTTGACTTTTCAATTTCAAGTTTCTACGTGTGTAAATATGCCACAGGATGGGACATTTGATTTAACACTAAGATTCAAAACTCTTCGTTTCTAAATACTCCGACAAAACTTTTGACTACTTAAAGATTAATAATAATGTCTACCTAAGAAGTAGCATGTTATATGAAGTTAAAAATCAAGATAATTCTATCGAATATTCTTCATTCTATTCTACTAAACAATTAACATGTAAATTCAGGATCCAAATCCGAATTTCCTTCTAGAGACATCTAGAAAGAACTGAAAATAAAATATATTGATTTACATAGAAGAAAAAAAATCTCTCTCGATTCAAATATTGTACTATGAAACAAGTATCGATCGATAAAGGGACTTAAAAACGATTCTAAGTACATAAATTTAAAGTTAAAAAAGGATCTTTCCCATACTTCCTATTTCAATAAATCAAACACCAAAAGACTTTCCACTAAAAATTAATGACTAATTTTGCCATACCAAACACATGCTAAAAACATAAATCCTGCCGTTAATATATTTTATTATAAAGACATATAAATTTAATGCTATTATATTTAATAGCAAGGGTGATACTATTGGAACAACTAAAAGTAAAACCAAGAAAGTATATGTTGATGAGCAAAGAGGAAACTAAAATAGACTAACAGCCAACACCAAAAGAAGCAGCATAGAGATATCCATAATCAGCAATAGGCTGTGCAGTGAATAACACAATTTCAGCATTCGACAAAGATGGATAAAGATTTTCTAAGGCCCATTGTAATGCATACAAACTACATTCACTTTCATCAATAGCCACCATCACTTTCTTCTTCTTCTTCTCCTTCTTCTCTTCTCCAATACTTCTTCCACCTTCTTCTTCCATTTTAATTTGTATAAAAAAAAAATTGCTCAAATATAATCTACTATTTATAATATTTTTCTTGAAGATAAAATAGTTATCTATAAGTATAGGAAAAAGACAAAAAATAAATGTTACTAGTACTAGTTTATAGAACTTGATGTTTTGAGCTGCCACGTAGTGATGATTCGAGCTCTCTCTCTGTTCCCCTGCCCAGTTGCCACGTACGTAAAACCGATAATGCAAAACATAACCTCTGACCAGTTCCAGAATACAATAGCTAGTTGTAATAAAAGATGGTACGTAATTTATAAAATTAAAGAAACATAAAAATATGTAATTTATTAATTCATGTAAAACTACAAAGCAAGTTAAAAGAAATCTAAATACAAATTATAACCCCATGTATAGGCTATACTCAACATAGTATTCCTCTCCATTCTGAGGGCATTGTTTAAGACCGAGTCTTGAATTAAGGATCGTAATCTCTGATTAAAAATTGAAATTAAGTATTAAGTGAAGAGTCAGTCAGATCTCGAATTAAAAATCAAGGTTAAATCTTGATTTGAAAGCCTTTTTAAATTGACAAAAATAGATCCAAATATCTCTTTGAATTCCACATTATTAGTATTTATCCAAATTATATATATACCTAAAAGCTTTTGAAATAACATTCTTACTAATTACTAATTAAATACCAAAAAAATAAAATATTCTTACTCTTTAAAAAAAAAATTATAATTTTCCATGGAAAGTGTTTTTTTCGTCCCACAACAACACATGTTTGATCAAGTTCCTGCGTTAGATCTTCCCTCCTTTTAAACATATTGTTCAAAGGGTGCCCTCGGAGCTGCGAAGCTTCAATTATTTTTTAAAGTTATCAGATTGATGCAAGCTATGAAAGCTTTAGTGGCGCAAGGACCGGCAATTAGCAAATTGAATAAAAAGGAGTCAAAATGAGACAAAATAACATACGCATGATCCAATTTTTAAAATTTTAAAGTAGATCAGAACAAAACGTGTTGAGCTAATAAATGAACTAATTATTAATTCATCCAACCTTAAAAAGATTAAATCAAATTAACAAGTTGGGTTTGATTTTACCAAATAGTGACGCTAAGATGGTAAGAGCTATAATTACAACTCAAATCTAAAGAAAAAAATATATATTTGAGATCTTACGCCGATTTTGTAGAGATAGGAACGTTATTTTCAATTTCAATAAAGTATTAACAATTTCAATAAAGTATCAACTTACGGTAAGATATATCCAAACAGTTTAAGAATATAAGATACAAAAACAAATGAAATAATGCCGATAGAAGAAGAAAAATGCAAGAAATGTAACACTACATTTTTCATCATAAGTAATAGTATTATGGCTTTCCTTAAAAAAATTAGTGCTCGAATCATAAATAAATACTACATAAATTTAAAGAGATCAAGCTTTCCGTATAACAAAATACTTCATCGATGAGGCCAGTTGTAGGTAACACTCCATATGGTCCATTAGATATCCTATACCCACTATTATATTTACTATTTCTGAACAAAGATTATTCTCTCGTAAATTAAATAATTTAGTTCAATATCCCTCCATGTCATACATCTCTTAAAGAAAATTTTAACTATTGAGTGTGTTTTGTGAAATTAATCTTGTAATGACACTTTGCCAACTCTAAATTCTTGCTATTATTATTTTAGTTAATTATTTAATACTAAAAATAAAAAGAAAAAGATAAAAATTTTACTCTAGATAAAGCGCACCCAGCGACATGAGTTATGGACATAAATTAATTAAACCTATAACATAAAATTTAACCTTTTAAACCTACTCAACTAACCATAAATTCTGCCTTATAAATAAAGGTTGAAACTTGGAAATATATTATCCATCAAACATTTATAATACATGTGGCAAAATAATAAAAACAACTAATTTTATGACCAAAGATTTAAAACTTAAGCAAACGTTCCCAATAAATTTCAAGTTAAGACCTTTTTCAATAAAAAAAAATTATCAACCAGGAATAATAATTCAAGACCAGGCATAATTTCCTCAATTTTGCAACCCTCTAGTTGCCTTCTGTGCAATTCGTCAAATTATTATTCCAAAGAAACTATAAAATACATTTAATTTATC
>JBDJHY010000094.1:4908658-4926213 GCA_039654485.1 Withania somnifera
TAAAATCAATATTACCTTTTATACCTGTTATAATATTTGTCGAGCCGACAGAGTTTCGTGCTGATAACGTGTTATGAAATGTAAGACTATAAATTAAATACACCAGAGAAAATATATAGAGAGAAACTAAATATTATTAAACTTCAAACTTCTATTATCAATAAACTGAAATGATCTTCTATTTATAGAAGAATAGAAGCAGTTTACAAAGTTGCTTATAGAAAGTTGTTTGTGGAGCTGCTTAAAGGAACCTGCTAGCGGAACTGCTTACAAGAACCTACTGGCGGAGCTACTAGTAAGCTGTTGGTCAAACCTGCTTGTATAAGCTACTTGTAGAATTTACTTGCAGAGCTGCTTGCGAAAGTATTAAAGGGACATCCTCAATTAAAGATATTTATAACAATTTTCACTTATATATGCAGCAATACAAATAGCTAATTTAAAGATGTTCTTATGTTTTCAGTTATCTAAAATATATCTAAAGTCAATCTCTGTGCAAAGCTAACTACTACAAAAGTAAAAGTGACGTGACGTGACCTGACCTAATTTTAAACGGGACGTATTTTCAAGGTATTTTTTAGGTGTATAGTGCCATGTGGACTTTTGTTTACATAGAATGCTTATGTGGACCGGGTAGGGGATTTTTTTTTTCCATATTGATTACTTGGTGTATTTGCAAGCTGATAGTTAGAGTGGAGGGATAGTTTCGAAATCAAAACCAAACGGAGTGTTGTATATTTATTCTAATTTTGATCTGTTTTATTTTATCTCTTTGTTATAATTTTTTACTGCTATTTTTGAATTTTCTCATTCTCTATAGAAACATGACAACATTAATGTTGTTGGAATAACGGACAATTAACTGCCCCAAATTTGGCCCTACTTATAATTTTTACTTTGCAGACATCATGAATTACAGACTTGAAATTGATGTATAGCCAATAGAGATAAAGTCAGCCTAAGATTTCAACTAAAATATTATGTTTTGATTTAGACTAGTACTTAATTATACAGTTGAGGACGACCACATAATTACTTTCTTTTAAAATATAAAAACTTTCATTTGATTTGGACATCTTCTATAATCATTTTATTTTTTCATTTTTACTAGTAATGTGGCTCTAATTAATCCACATTCTGATTGCTTTGATTTTTATTTTTATTTTTGTACTTTTCTTTGGTATAATTAGCAATTTTAAATCTTACGTTGAAGGTGATCGCACTGGCCCGATGACATGTAGCATACTCAGATCTAGTAAAATCGACAAAAATAAATACTTCATCTCCCTGGGCTATTATAATTCTAATAATAATAACAAAATAACATACTTTTATATGGAAAAAATTAAAGTGTGATATTAATTAAAAAACTAAATACTTTAGATTATAAAGTATTATTATAAAGACAAAAATCAGAATTCAGCAATAAGTAAGGGACCAAAATTGCTAAAAAAATGTAAAATCAATCATTGTGAATGGGCTCAATTTGATCGTCCAAAAACTACTAGCTGTCTCTATGAAGCCACCTTTCAATTCCCATAAAGCCATCCTTTAAAAGGGAAAAAAGAGAAAACAAAAAAAGGAGAAAGAACACCAGCAAAATTCAAAAAAGGGGCTCATCTCACTCTCTCACACACACATATAAATAGATAGATAGATAGATGATTTAGTATTGATTGACATTAAATAAAATAAAAGTATTGAAAATATATGATCAAGGTTGGAGTGACCTCAAAAGTGGATAAGATGAGAAGCATGACTAAGTTGGTTCAAGACGAATAGCACATTTATTCTCGTAGAGAAGGTGAGAGGGGTTGACAGAAATAGGCTTGAGGAGAGATAGAGGTAAACTAGAAAAAAATAGAGAAAGATTATTAGACCAGTACATGTCACATCTTCAACTCACACTATAAATATGTTATTGTTATGATGATTTAACAAAGTATGAGAATTTTATTTAAGAATAAAAAAGGACTCATGAAATTTATAATTTGATATATGCCATGAGATTTATGTGATTGTATTGCATGTTATTTAGGGTAATAAAATTAAAATTAAATTGTCTCATAATGTATTTTTTTAATAGACCGATTAGAAAAAATAGTAGTATGAAAAGATGAAAAAAGAAATAAGTTGATATTCAAAGGACCGTTTTCTAGAAATTGTATTATTTATCAACAAAAATTCTAAAATTAGCATGACAGGATTTATGGCTAAAGATGCACATAATGCTATGTTTGGAAAAACAAAATCTTTCTCATGATCTTTATGCATGACCACTGATTTAATTATTATAAGGTTTGACTATCTTACTATTTTTACATGGTAATATATATGGAGATATTTAATTCTATTTCTTTTTACAGCTCTCCATGCATATTAGGGGTTTAAATAGTGTATCTTCCACCTAAAGCAAATCTCGTTGGCGGAGGATTCAGTACTCGAATTTAATTAATTTATTCATTTAAATTCTTAGCAATTAGTTTAATTGTCCCAAGCCAAAATAGGACTACTAATTATAGATTCAACCATTACTGTAATAAGTTTTAATATAACACGCAACATTATTTGTCACAATTATATATAGTAATATGTATTCAAATATGGCTATACCAATTATGGCAGTTCTCCTAGTAATACCAATTTGATATTGCTTTTACTAGTAGACAAAATACAGATTTTAATACTAAATTTACTATTTCTTTGATATTTTAGTACAGATACATAATACTGAAAAGGGAATATATAGTATAAGATTTTTAATAATAATAATATATTCAGTAAAATTTTATTTGAAACTATTTTGACATATCGCAAGGACAGAAGCATTTTATTGACATCAAACATAATAGCGTGATGGATAGAATCTTTTTAATTATTAATTAGAAATTCGAGTTAGATACTTGAGAATGTGCAAAAAGAAAATTATAATTGTAGAACTCGGATCAATTTATGTACATCTTAATTAATTTCACAAGATACGTGCTACCTTTTACAATGATATTGAGTAATTTAGATCTGTCCTCCAAATCTACAAATAAAATAAAATAAAAACTACCTAATATCTTTCATTATCGCTAGAATATGAACTTAATACCTGGTGAATGTAATTCTTTTTATCAGGAGCGCTTCCATTATAATGAGCGATGTTGTTGAGTGCCATGTCAATTGTGGACTTGTGAGAGTGCTACTTAGTCTTTTATATAGTTTGGATAATTTTTACTTTCTGAACTAATTTTTTAGATTGGAGTAAGTTCAAGATTTATTTATTTTTTTATTATAATATTATAATTAATTCGAGGGATTTGTATTTATTCTTTACCCAATTTATATTGTCAATGCTTCGAATATCCGGTCCGCAGGTGGCTGGCCGAGGACAATGAAAGCTCAAAGAAATTCAGTAGTGACTAGTGAGTCCACTAAAAAATTGACCCACGAAGTAAAATAATGGACATACTAATTGCGTAGAGGAATTGCTCATAAATTAGGAAAAATCTAAGCAATCAATAAAATTATGTTAAGCAACATGGAAAATGTCGTCAACAGATGTTACGTTTAAACTATATTTTATTTTCCACCAAGTTCTCTTACAAATTTCATCAATAATATTTGTGATGACTAGGCAAACCAACAAGTAAGAAATAATTTCATCTGTTGACGTCATTGTGTGTTTGTTTAGGGCGCTATAAGGCACCACATATGCTATTTTCAGCAATAGAGATATCGAATGGCTCTATTTGTTGGGGTTTAGGCAAACGAGAAAGGTCAGCTACATCTGACATGTGAAATGGGTCGACTAGATTGAAGTATATGAACTAAGGTCATTTACGATCTATTCTCGCTTCATTGATTACTAATTTGTATCCGTTGTGCTAAAATTGGATTAGCTATGAAGAAATGAAAGCACATTTTAAACCTCTAATTCATCCTTATGTGCAAATCCTAATCTATGATTTCTCTATTTAATTTGTGATGGGTGTGGCCCCATTTTTTTTTTTTTTCTCCTCGTAGTGTCAGATTAAATTTTCATACACTTCAACTGAATCCACAAGATATCCTCAATGACTTGACCACTTATAGCCTAGGAAAAGAATAATGAAATCTCATGTATAAATTCTAGCGTAGTAATTTTTTCTCATCTACCTTTACCTTGACGTGGAGTTTTACGCAAGTTAATCCAAATGACACCTTCATCAAACAAAAATATTCAAACCTGATTTTAACAAATCTAGAGTTTGTACGCAGTTAATTGAGGGTGAAATAAACTTTTTAACCAAAGTCCAACAAAGACATAACTCTCACTTCCACACTTGCTACCAACCACACCCAATGTGTCCACCTACAATTTAAGAAGAGTAGCAGCATTGCAGGACCAATTGACATTTGGTTCTATATACTGTTTGAAATTGGAATACAGCTGGTGTTTCTCAGATTACAAAGTCCAAAAAAATGCCCAAATAGATAACATCTCTCACCCACCTTTAGTTCTTGATATCATTTGCTTGGCAAAGCAAACAAAAAAGATACACTACATCCAATCAAAGAGAATATTGTCCAGCACATCCATAAGACTTATTATCAAGACTACTCGCAAAGGCACAAGAAAACAAAGCTGAGTTCCCTCAAGAAACCAATGATGGTATTTTAAGACCTTAATTTACTTTCACTATTCAGTAAACAGCTCATGGTAAAGAAAGCAAAGGACAACACTAAAGCGATATCAAGATGGTCGAAATCTCTTCTATCCTTGGCACAACCACAAGCTAAATCACAATCAAATTAGGTAACAGGAAGAGCCAAACATCATAGAAGTGTGCAACGTAGATCATCACTAATATTAGTTCGAAGATATGATGCGCAACACAAAGACAATAGTTTTCAAACACCCGATATGATAACGCGATAAACAATCTGAGACCAAACCAAAATCGAGATCCAATAAACCTTTGGACGGCTCTAGCAGCACAGGAAAAACCCAAAGGGACTATTGTCTCAATTTTCTTCCAAGACAAAAACACATACCTCAAAACTCATGTCTCAAATCTCTCTTGAACATAAAGTAAAGATTACTCAAAACTTACTTATAGTGATAGTGAAAGACTACGGTCTCAAGAACCCAATTGAATGATTCTCGAGACATAAAAACTCTCTATGGATTACTAATAAATAAATTAATATAGAGTACTACTAATAAATATTAAAAACTCCTATAGCTGCAAAACTTATGGGCATAATGCTATGTTGAGGGGTGTTTTGGTTGTTCCATTCATCAATGGAGCTGCCGCATCATCCATCCAAGTACAAGATTCACTGTATCCATCGAAATCAAAGTCAAAGTCGAAATCGAAATCAGGCAATCCAGTAGGCAACTGCTCATCACCATCAACTCCACATAACGGAAGATCCTCGAAATCATTGACGACAAAGTCATCAAGATTCTGGCCAAAATCATCGCTACCAGCAAAGAACAAGTCCATCTCCATATCAAAATCCATTCCAGCACCAATTTCAGCAAGCGATAAACTATCCTCCATCAATCCAAACTTAGCCTCATCCATTCGCTGCACGACAAGTTTGTCGTTGTTAACCTCAGAGACCGTAGCTGAACCAGACGTCATCGAATCCATTTCAAATACTGATGCTGGAGAGGTGTGTGATGTATGTGACGACAAACTCTCAGCAGAATCCTCCTCAGAGACACAACCACCAATATTATCCTTTCGACGATTCTTGTTATGGCTTTCGTTATTAGAGCTCTTTTCAGACACATCAATATTCGAATTACACTTCGCCATAGCTTCAAATTCCAGCCTTTTCATTTCATAAGCTTGCGAAGCTTCTTCAGCAGTACTATAAGTACCGAGCCAAACCCTTCTAGATTTGAAGGGATCACGTATTTCAGCAGCCCATTTACCCCATTTACGTTGGCGAACACCTCTATATTTCGTCGATGAGGGCCTCTTTACACCCGGGGTTTTAGCTAAAACCTTCCTATTCTTCACATTTTTGTCACCATTGTTACTATCTTGAAAAGAACTTTCAACTTCAACTACCTTTTGGGGGGTAGAAGCATCAAAAATAGGAAGATTAATCACCCTAACAAATCGTTTTGGTTTCGATACATCAATCCCTTCATCATCAGATGAATCAGTAGCATCCGGGTCATTACAAACAATCCGAATCTTCCTCATGGGTCGGGTCAACTCCTCCCTATTCTTGGATTTTTGAGACCGTCTCTGAGGCACAAACATTTTCTTGATTCTTTTTTCAAAACCCCTCAAAAATATGCCCACAAAATTAGTTTATCTTTTCAAAAGGAAAAGAGCAAGATTTGCAAAACTCAGGAAAAAAAACTACTCAGGGTATCAAGAAAGAGGTTGTCTCAAGAGCAAAATTGGATGTAAAAATCGGTTTATGTGAAATCCACCAAAACAAACAACACCAGAACAAGTCCTGTAAAACAAAAAATCAACAAAAACCAATATCAGATCAACATAAAAAACATCTAAAAACACCAGCAAGTACTACCTATAGTCCCCGTCACAATTTACGTGGTACAGTTCATATTTTAAGAATCAAACAGTTCAATTTTGACCATAAAAAACTATTATAAATCACAATACTTTACAATTATTTCCAAATCCTAAAGGTGACATATAAATTGAGACAAGGGAGTAACAAAAAACATGTTTTTTTTTCTAAAACCACTAGGGGGGTTTAAGGAAAGGAAAAAACAGTACCTTTTGGGCCTCAAACGCATCGAAACAGCTGAGAAAAACAAAGAAACACCCTGCTGATGATCACAGCAGAGAAATTGTTGAACAAAAATCACTGAACAAACAGATACCACCAAGAGCTTCAATGGAGCTCTAATCACAGCCAAGTTGAAATTTCCCGACATAAATCTCACAACCCTTTGTTCTTCTTCCAAAGCCCTTTTGAGTTTTCTTCAACCCAAAAAAAGTGAGCAAAAAGGAGAGAACGAAATAGATCAGATACCCCTATTTATAGATAAATAGTAGAACAAACACCACATAAATCGCATAAATCTCTTTAAATTCCTTAATACCAAAAAATATATATATAAGACCTCTCAAAGATTAGAAATCTATGGCCAAGATTTTTTCTACTGACAAAAGATTAATTTGTTACACCCCCTTCTTGGCCCTCTATTGTACAGACTTTAGTGTTGTGTCTGTGTGTAAATTTTTCTTGGTAAAAGAGTACTAGTACTGTTTCTGTCTCAATACTCAATGTGTATGATTGTGTACTATTGCTGTGTGTATATAGAGAAAAAAAAATAAATAAATCTTTCTCACAAATCTCAACAAAACCCCATTAAAAATAAAAATAAAGAACAATTTTTTATTAATTCTTTTTAAAAAAAAGATACCTGTTTTTATGGTCTTTCACGTCCTTTTCTGACTGTATTTTTAAGTTTTTTGGTTCTGCAACACTGTTCGCTGCAGCTACTGCTGCCGTTCTCACTCCCAAGTGGTCAAAAATTGCAATAAAGGGAGACGCGGGATGCATATACGGGGTGAAAAGGGAGAATGTGTGTGGGGGAGTGAGTAAATTTTGGTTGTGATTAATGACTATGTTATTGTATCGTATTTGTGTTGGGATATGGAATGTGAATGTGTTATGAGCTGGCATATGTCATACATGTTACATGACCATAACTTGATCATCGTTCCTATGCATGATATGTATGACCCATTTTTTAAGAAGATTCAGCTAGATACAGTATATATCACGCGCAGGTAGGTGAGGTGTTATGCATTCAACAAACTTTTTTATTAGCTTCTTTGACCAAATTTTTACATTTCGTCATATGATTTTATTATTTTGTTTATTAGCAAGTTAAAGTTAATTATTTTGTTTTGCACATTCATTTCAATTAGAAAGTTGATCTTCTCGAGTTGAATGTGTAACTTATGTGATATATTTTTTTTATTTAATAATTAAACTTTTAAATTAATTCTGTTATTTTACCTAAATATTTAATTAAATTATATTTTAATTAAATATCTAAATTTATAATAAAAATGTTTAATCAAATATTTTTAATTTAAATTTAGAAAAAAAATATGCATATTTTTAACTTATAAAATAGTTAATTTAACCAAATAAAATATATCATCTTATTTAATTATAGATATTTAACCTCAAGCGGAAAAACTTAAATTTTATAACTAATTGAGATAAATGTGTAGAATTAAAAAAGTAATATTTATATAATTAATTTAAATATCTAATAAAAAAATAAAATCACACAAAAAATTAAAAATTTAATAAATATTAAGGTGCTCAATAGCAACAAGAGTTAGTTGGAGTACTTGAATAAAATATCCTCATAAATTCAAAAAAATAATTATCTAGCAATAAAAGCACTTTTGATTTTTCAAAAAATTGGTCAAGACAAACAATTAATTTTGTCATTATTTTGGTTAAATATCAACGGGTGTATCTCACGTAGATACATGGGAGAGTGAATGAGAATTATATAGCGTTACATTTTATGTATTGAGGTATTGAAGTAATGCTAGGAATCCATAACAAAGGCGGTTTCTTCATCAAATTAAGAGGTTTACAGCTATATTTACATTAGACCAAATTGGGTCTATTAAGGTCTGATTATTACAAAGATGCCATTTACATAATACTTGGTCCCCATTAGAGCTAGATATATTTACTATTTAGCTCGGCTCGGTTCTCAGATTTTTTTATAAAAAAAAAAAAAAAAAAACAAATTGGCTAGATTCCGTTTCAATTAATAATTTAACTCGACTCGAATCAGCTTGATCAAAGTTTGAACTTTGATTGGATTGACATGATTTAAGAAATGATAATTTAATTTAAAAAATTATTTAAATTTAATAATTATATAATTAATATTTATTTTGTTTAAATAAATTTTTATTACAATATAATTTAAATTTACTAGTTTGACCTCCTCTATTTCTCATTATAAGAATATAGTGAAAGAAAATATATAAAAAAATTATTTTAAAATAAAATTTATAAGTATATCGAAAGTCCAATAATATGTTGAACTTTAGAGCTTTGATATTTTATTAAAGTTGGCAACTGATATTTGCTTAACAGTCTTAAATGAATAGATTTATCTCTTTTCTAGCAATGCCTATCTAATCTCTTTTTTCATACTATAAATAAATGTTCATTGTTTTTTCATTTTTACCAAATTCTTAGTCATCTTAGCGCTTTGTGGTCTCTCCTCCGTCACCTTGCTCTAAAGTTATAATTTTCATAATATGCAAAATAAGTTTTTTATTTAATTTAATATATATTATTTATGTTTTATAAATTGAAAACACGAATAATTAAAATCTTTGAGATTGAAGTAGAAGATTTGAGAAACTTAATTGCACGATAAATTGGATAATTCGTATCTCTTTTCAACTTTTATTATTTATTTACTATTTTACTTATAATGTGATTTGTGGACGTGTCTCATCTTTGTGTATTTTATTATTTATTTATTTATTTATTTAAATAGAAAATAGAAACTATTAGCAATTGTCAATTTCAACGAAAATGAAGTAGATCCATTTCAATATTCTACGATGTTGTCAAATTTTAGTAAAATTTAATCATCTAGGAAAAAAAAAATAAAACATGAAGAGTTTTTACAATACTCAAAAATGGTAAGACCATATATAATCATTATAGAAAATTTTACAATACTCAAAAATGGCAAGATCAAACGTCATCATGGTAGAAAGACATTTGCAACTCAAAAATCGAGTGGTGATTTTACTTAAGAAACATTTAATCAAAATACATAAATTTAATAAAGATTTAACTAGCCTAAATAAACGTCGTCAATTAGCCAAGTTCTGTAAAGAAGATAAAAATTAGACATATGATAAAAGGGAGTGAAAACATAATTAGCAAAATGTACAATCAAAAGTGAACAAACTTTTTTCATTAGTTGATGATACAAATTTTACTACTTGTGCTCTTTAACCTACTTATAAAAAAATTTCTAGAAGAACAATAAAAGGTGAATGTGACAGGTTGTTTTAAAAATATAAGAATAATTTAATTGATTATTTATCTAATAAGGTTACAGGAATGATTTCATTAGATTCTAATTTATTGGAATCCAAGTCCAATTTGAATTTTATATGTGTAACTGAACTTTGGATAGATGAGGATTGGAAAATGCAAAAGAAAATATTATCATTTAAAGACAAACATTAGGCTATTAATATTGCTCATTTTATTATCTGTATTTGTACAAATTAAGATATTACAAAGAAAATTCTTTCAATTATTTTTGATAATTCAATCAATAACATTGTTGCAGTTCAGAAGCTTAAAAGTAAGTTGAGTGTGCATGTCATATTTTAAATTTTTGTGTTTAACATAATCTAAAATCTTTTCATGAAAGTCTTATAAAAATGAAAAATACTATATTATTAATTGTTGATAGTCGAAATAAAAGAAGAGATTTTAAAATATACGTAAGACTGCAAATATTTGTTAAAGAAAATTTTCATTAAATTGTTCTACCAGATGGAATTCAACTTACGAGCTTTTATGTGTGTTATATAAATAGAAAAATATAATTACTGATTGGTATAATCAATATGTGCAATAAAATATTCAAATTTTATCAAACGATTGAAAAATAATTGAATATTTGATGAAATTGCTTCAACCTTTTGATAAAGCAGCTAAAATATTTTCTGATATTTATTATCCTATAATAAATTTATTTATGGCATATACGTGGTATGTGTCCGATAATTTAATGAAAAATGTGATAATGATATTTTTGAAAATTTTATTTCACAAAAGAAAGATAAATTTCAAAGTTATTAGGAAAGCATCCCAATTTTATTTTCATTAGCTACTATGATTAATCCAACCAAAAAGTATTTTATTGTTGACATATTTTTTTATATATTTAGGATTTTATGACACAAGAAAAAATGACACATGAAAAAGAAAATACTTTATAAAAATTACGTGAAATATACAAAGCATATGTTGAATTATATAATTATAGTCCATTTCTACTTGTTCCATTACAAATAATTTTTAGCAAAAATCATTAATAAAAAATGAGCCCCACTACTAAATACAAAGTTGAATTTTTTTTTCCCACTGCTAAATACAAAGTTAGAAATTTTTTTTAAACACTCAACAAGCGTATGATGAAAATAATTTTGATATTTTTATTTTGATGAAAAAATTGGCAAACAACATTTTTTTTTTATTGTGGCTCAGAATTTGTTAACTCCTCCCGTATTCATAGTAGCATCAAAATCAACTTTTTCTACATGTCGAAGAGTAATAGGAGACAACGACACTCGACGACTGCAATAACAATAAAAATGAGTATGATTTTTGAAAAATTGGCTAGACGCTAAAATAAGAGATTAAAATTTAAAATTTGACATAAATTTTATTTCTAGTGATGATAATTCTAGCTTTATCTATAGGCTTTGGGTACAATTGTTATTATTTCGCTTCTTGTATTTTGAATTATAAATTGCATTTAATTTAATTCCTCAAACATGTGTGTGATTTATATATGTAATACTATTCTATCCTGTTCAAAGCAATTTAGTTTATCATTTATTAGTTTTTTAAACTTTAGAAATTATTGCAATCTAACATAATTCAACCTTAGTTTCTAAATTAAACTTCTAAGTTTCCTTAATCAATTAATTTAATATGAATATTATTTTTAACATATTCATTTTTACAAGTTACAAATTACTAAAGAAATTATCATGTTCTTGATTTATAATGTAAATGTTCTTTTATATAATAGCTTGTTTCAATCCAAATTCACAATCGTACACTTTCTTAAATTATATTTTTAGCTTAATATGAATATTTATTTTAATAATTTATTATAACTAAAATTGTTGCATTTAATTTAAAATGTACTTTTTGAAATAACAATAGCTTGATTAATCATAATTTATAATCGTAAACTTTTTCAAATTGTATTTTTAATTTAACACGAATAATATCTTAACACATTCATTCGTAGGTTACAAGTAAAACTATCATACTCTTGACTTAATAATATAAAAGTCATTTTATGATAGCTTATTTAATCACGTCCATGGTAATAGACTTTCTCAAATCATATTTTTTATTTAATAAAAAGAGTCAGATACAGCACGGTTCGGGCTCAGTCAAAATATAAAAAATTTGGGTTGAGCTTCGCTTGGGCTCGGCTCAGTACTATTTAAAGCTTGGTTAGTCTCGACTTGAGCTTAACTCAACTTGACATATACTTGGCTCGGTTCGACTCAGCTCAGGCTCGGCTCGCTCGGCTCGATACCTAGGTCGAGTTGCCAAAGTTCCACCATAAATTTTAAAAATAAAACAAATACAATTTTGTTGAGTTTTTGTTTAATACTTTATTTGACTTTGATATGACAATCCTGTTAATAAAAAAAATCAGTAAAGGTTTATTTCAAATTATAGTAATTATAATTTTAAATTTAACTGTTAATACTTTAAATAGCCAACGTAATAATAGAGATGATATTCAAAAAACATGATATGTTTTTTTTTTAATTTGATCAATTAATTAAGTAAATTAAAATAATTATTTTTATTAAGGAGCGGAAAAGATTAAACGGAAGGAATAATTTGGTATTCCTTTTTGGTTTTTTATTTATTTATTCTCCTCTTTCTTTATTTAGGACTATATTTTATTTGCTTTATTTTTTCATTTTTTAGATTTTATTTTTATTTATTTGTGTCCTTGATTTGTTCTTCATTTGGTACAGATTTTTCTCTTGTTTAGACTTTATTATAAAGTTCACACTCTGAATATTTTTTATGTCAAACATTGGGTCCTTTAAATATAAAAAGTACAGTATAATTTATTTTGTCTCTTGAGGTGGGAAAAGGTCTACAATTTAGGTAAATTTAATTTTACTGTAGAGATACTTTAATTTTTACAATTTTCATTTACTCTCTAATGAATTTTTTTATAATTGTGTAAATATTAAGATGTATTTAAGATTGTCTGTTTTATATAAGCATTTAGATGTATTTAAAAATTTGCTATATTTAATATTATAACTTTCATGAGTCAAATTATAAATTGAATTTTAATGCAGAAAAAGATAACTTTGGGCGGTGAGTGATGAATTAATTTATTGGATTCATGTTAGGTTGTTGTAACCTTGACTGAACTAAATTAACATGGATTATAATACAATTACATATTTTTTTATTTTTAATTAAAAATTTTGAATTTAAGCTCTAAAAATTAAAAATATGTTCTTAAAAGTGAATCCTGCAATAGTCAATTTCAAATTTAATTAAATCTCAATATAGCTATTAAATATCGAGTGAGAATTGAGACAAAATAAAAGAAATGATCAAACTACAATACCACCATATGTGATGACTTCTAGATCGTTTGAATGGAAACAAATTACCATAAATTTAATTATTTCGAAATTAGCTATCCTACGATAAGTTATTTCAACATATATATATATATACTTTATTACTAAAGCATAAATAATAGAATAAATAATTAAAAATTTAATATCAAAATGACACCTTAATGTTACCAAATTAAAGGTGTGATTAGCCATTTCTTATATTAGGAAATAAGAAGAATCATGTGACATCGGTTGCTTAGCCATAGAAAGGTTATACTAGTAAGAGTTATTTTTATGATATTATTATAGAATTTCTTCACTAATTATATTTCTTTAGAGGCACCAAATGGAATCTTGTGGCATGGAGGAGTTTGACCTATATTTTAAATAGGTTACTTTTTTTTTTTTTTTGTGATCTATCAAGATTTGCAAAATAAAAAGTCAACTTGTTGGAGCATCTACAACTTTTCACATTTTTGTGTAAAGTACTCAAACATGATATTATGTTATAGATTAATTTTAACTCATAACATTTAACTCATGAAAAGGGTGATCACATATCTAATGTGTCCAATTCATTTAATTTATTTAATAAAACAAATGGTTAAAATCATCAAAAGTATTTGTAACTATAATACATGAGATATTTTTCGATGCCTTTTTAGTCAAAAAATCAAACTATTATTTTTTTTTATTTTTTTTTTTGAAAAGTTTATGAGTCGGTGTACTAGAAATTGACAATTAATTGCCACATATACTATTCCTTTATTTCTTTTTCTCGAACTTGACCATTGATAAAATTAAAAATATCAATATTATTTTAAAAAATAGATTATGAAAAATTTATCTATGCAAGAGTATGTTTTTGGACAAATTAAAGATGATACTTTCAAATTGCTCTTATAATTTATGAAGAAATAACAAAAATTAAGTCAAAATGCGAGGATTGTATTGAGCAAATTATAATTAAGCATTTGAACTAGTCTTTTGGTTGGCTATTTGGATGCGATTATTATCCACATTCTAACACTAACATATCGAATTCCGTCAAAACTTTTAAAACTAAAAGTTTTGGGATAAGAATATTACTAGTATGGGCGACCTCCTAAAAGATTGTCATGTAGAATAATTCTTTATTTAAAATTTTACCTTGCTTACAGGATTTATATATTATTATTTATTTGTTTACCAATCAAAATGACTATTTAACCACTAAATTGTTAAGTTGATTTAAGGCCATGCTACTACACTGCCACTTTTTGTGATCTACCATATTTTTTAAGTCACCTTTCTGCCACAAGTAAATAAATTTGTATAGTAAATTATAGAATGTACATTTCACCTACCATATAATTATCGTTGATTCAGAAAGCGTGACAGTCAATAGTAGAAACTGATTTTTTCTAAATTATTTTATTTTCAAAAAAGTCAGTCCCCTTTGAGTCCAGAGTTAATTCCAGATCATGCACAATTATGGTAAATCAAGTCAAGTCTATTTTAATATATAAAAAAAATAAAAATAATTGAAATTAATAATTTAGACACAATTCGAAGAAACTAATTATTTAATAATGACATGATAAATTGTGCATCTTATTACAATATAAAAGTGAGTTAAGAGAATGATACTTATGCATGAAATTGTCAAGAAAGAGCTTAATATTGCAAAGACGAGCCCAAAGAAAGACTTTTTAATAGATAAAATTTTGAAACTTGAACATAAAATTAATTGATATATGAAAAAAATTAAAATTAAGTTTAAAAAAAATGTGAAGATTAAAATAATATATTTAAATTACTTGTCAATTAGTTATCATATTTATCTTCATTTTTGTACTTTAATTTACTTCACTTAAATTGTAATTTTTTCAAGACGATAAAAATCATCAAAAAGTAGAAATAAGGACACTGAACAATATATTATTAGTAAAGTTATGATTAGACGTAAAAATACAGATAAACTCATTTTCTAAACTTTGAAGTGTCATATCTCATATTTAAAGTCAAAATAATAGACAAGATTAAAATAAATATTTTTAAAATAATTCCGATTTTTAAAAAAAATAACAAATGAGATAAATAAAGGGAATATTAAAGAATAATTATAGAGATAAATTACACAAAATTGGAGAAAAAAGTTGTAAAAAGTGAAAAAATAAAAGGGGGAGAAAGCACGTGGGAATGTTGGGAAAGAGTATAGCAAATCCTCAATGCATAGTCTTCATGCTGACACCTCAGCACACCACCCCCAAACTTCCATGACATGGGTTTAAATTTATATGAGCCAAAAAATCAAATAAAATATTAAAATTAAAATAAGTTCGGTGTACTAAATAGTTTGTTTTATATATTCTCAAGATGTAACGGTTTTAAGAGTTAAAGATTTGACAAAATAAAAAAAATTAGTGTAAGATCGTTAAAATTTATGACAAAGTGAAATAAATTAGTTTATTTTGTCAAAAGTTACGATAAAATGGACTAATTTATTGCACCTTATCAAAACGTATTTTATACTCTACCTAAAAAAAATTTTTTTTTTTGCTATGTTTGATAATTAGTTAAAAATATTATTATAAATTATAATTAAGAATTTAAATTTATTATATTATGTAACTTTTTCAATAATAATCACATGTGTTGTAAATGTTAATGGATGACCATGTTACATACCTTGTTGGCAAAATCAATACCTAATAATCGCTTTGTGGTAATTTTTATATCAATTTTAAATCTTTCAAGTAATGTAGACTTGTAAATAGTTTTGTATTTTATATGAAAAACACACATTAAATAATAGAAAGAAAAACTACTACAACTCTTTATATTCCTCTTTCTCTTCTTCTTTTCTTCTATTCTTATTCGTGTATTTAAGTGATATTATATTTAATTTATAATACGTTATCGAGACTCTTTCAGATATATCTTTCGCTACTATGTTAAGATTTATTTTCTTTTTCTTTTGCCATTAAATACTTTAATACACACTTTTTCTGTTCTAACCAAATATTTATCTCTAAGTTATATTGTTATATTTATTTATTTTTTTAAGAGCAAAGTTTATCTTAATAAAGGAATCGAAACTAATCATTATTTACAGTTTTCATTCTCGATTTGTTCATGAAGTTTAGGTTTTATCGTTAAGTGTATGTGTTATGCTTTGCACTACAAAATAATAATAATACTAATAATAATAAAAGTTATTTTATGACATTGTTTTAACGATTTATATATATGTGTTTGTGTACGATATTACATACTATCACTAATAATTAAATCTCTTGAAAAATGTCATTAACGTTTATTTAGGTAAAATATGACATTTGTGACACGCAAATGCAAATAAAATTCTATAGATTTTGAAAAGACATGTTATAATAATTTATTAATATTATATAGTTCTAACTAGATTCCTTTAAGTTGGTCATATTATTGCTTTCTATATTTTTTTATAACATTGTAATCATAGCTAATTTATTAATCTCTTTATAGTTTCGCTATGTCATATTTATCAAGTTCGAATTTGTGGTACTCGACATTACATGAAATAATTATTTATCATGAGTCCTTGACTTCGAAATTCATTTTGAAGCTAATGTCCCTTGGGGATACCATTAAAAAAAGAAAATAAAGAATCAGATCAAGATAAGGCAAAGGTTATGAGCCTTCTTCGTCATCACCTCCGTGAAGGAATAAAAACTGAATACCTAACTATAAAAGATACTCTTGAATTATGGACTACTTTGAAGGATCAATATGACCACCTAAAACATAGGGTACTGCCTACAGATCGATATGACTAATTGCGCCTTTGACTTTAAATTTTTTAAAACTGTATCTGATTATAATTCTGCTCTACATAAATTAGATTTCATATTAAAATTATGTGGAGTTACTAGCGCTGATGAGGACTTACTGAAAAAAAAAATTTGGACTTACTGAAAAAAAAAAAATTACTTTTCGTGCTTCAAATATAGTGCTACAACAGCAAGATCGTGAAAAGGGATTTAAGAAATATTCTAAATTGTAGAGCGGATTACATACACTAGAAGAGGGGGGGTGAATAGTGGGTGTGGTATTTTGAAATTTTTTGCGGAAATGAAGAAGGTAAAGGAAAAATGCAATAATGAACACAAGGGATTTATAGTGGTTCGGCCAACACTT
>JBDJHY010000094.1:5106996-5117143 GCA_039654485.1 Withania somnifera
ATCCAGCTCAAGAGTTTCTTGAGTTAATTGCATACATGAATTTTGACTTTATGCATATTCCAGTTTTTCTTCATCAAACCACACACAACAAATTTCTGAAAACTCTCTCTTTTGGTTACCTTTCAGTTTGTAAGTGTTCGTCAATTCCTCTTCCATTTGTTGATGAAGCTTTTTAAGTGCAAAACATGCTTCACGTTTTTTCGTTATATCTTGGGAGACAAACGCTATTGAAAAAAACCTCTAACACTATCCGTGGGGGAGAGAATTTGTTTTAAGAAAATTGTGTTGAACACAAGCCTCGAAATTTTCTTTTCAATGTTTTATTTATTTTATTCTAACAAAACCCTCGACTTAAAACAAATTTTATCAATAATTGAGGGGTTAAAATATTATTAATCCAAGTTATTTTGAACAAGTGTAATTGTAGTGAATATTAAGTACCAAGACCAACAAGGGTTATAGTGACACTCCTTTGTCCTTAATTAAAAAAATTTAAATTAAGAATATTGTACACCGAATAAATTTTTTGAAAATAAATAATAATGTAGGAAAGTCCACATAATACCCCAAGAAGTGAAAGCAGGCCGAAAGAACCAAGAAAATGGCTTTATTTTACAGATAAAACAAAATAAATTAGTTTATAGTGGAAAAAGAAACAAATGGCGGCTAAAAGTCAAGTCAAGATATAACTGAAAAACTGATTCTAATCATAATGCCGTGTTTGGATGTCCCACTAATTACTAGTGACAAATAACAAGTCAAAGTATATTGGTAACTAACAGTCCACGCTTTTACTTTACAAATTTGATTCTTCTAATTGATCTTTATTGTATAGTAAGTATAATACTGATAAATGAATAAACATTATTATAATACTTAAAGAAAATATATTAGTTGATAAAGTTGACCAAACATGACAGTGACAAAAATTCAACACTTATAGGGTCCTCATCAGGGAGATTTATCCGAACCTGATATGTACCTAATGTTAAAGTTTATCGTAATAAATGTAAAAAAAAAATAAAAAAATTATGTATCTATATTTTATATTTTAAATTTCATTACAGAAAATTTTGGATTTACCATTATGCATTGCAACCCCCACCTATACTAATTTCCAAATGTTTTGACATTTTTTACAATTGCTATCGATTATTTATAATATAATAAAAAATTTAGATGCCCAATTTTATTATTAGTCAAATATTTGTGGTATAATGACCGTAATAGTAACGGAGATCGAAATTGTCTCATTTCTACCATATAAGGGCCAAATTGACCGTCTCACCATTTGAGTTGGACTAATCATTAGCAAGAAATGTATTATTGAGCTACTCGATCAACGATAAGAATATTTTTGAATTAAAACTAAATAAAAAATTATAATTATTTTATTTTAAATGGTTTCCAAGTAAAATTGACCTTTTTCCATTTAGGTCAAACATATATAATTTAAACCTTTTAATATTAAACTCATTTCTAAAGTATATGTCATTAATATACTTCCTCGTTCTCAAATTATTTATCATTTTAAAGGTCAAGACAAAATAGTTATTTTTCTCATTTATTCGTAATCATAATCATAGCAATTATTCTTAAAGACTATAAATATATTAATAAAATAAAAATTTAAAAATAAAAAATATATCAAAAATAGTAAATAAGGATAAAAAGGTCATACGAATTCCTCAATTAATATGTTTATAAGAAATGTGTAAAAGAAAAATAGACCGGAGGGAGTTTACCTTGTGAAAAGTAGGTAGAAGACATTAATGATGAATACTAGTTCACATTTGAAAAGTAAAAAAAAATTCAAATCCTTATTGGTTAAGTAGAATACCATTTTCTTCTATGTTATCGTAATATGTGAAAATGTTGGATATAATTTTATAGAATTATTCGATCTGAATATTATATAAAGAACATAAATTAGATTACAGAACGGATAATTTTGAGGACTAATATAATAGTTTACTTATGAATGAAGGGTCCACTCATTATCATTGACCTAAATTCAAACATTATACGACTATTATGCAAATAGATCACGAAAATTCAAAGTGTAACATTATAATAAGTCATCTTTAAATAAAATAAAATAATTAGTTTAGTGTACAAGCATGGACTAATGTACAAAATGGAACATATTCAATGAATTTGCTTCCCCTCTTAGTTACTGAAACAACTTCTCACCTCAATCTTTGAAATAGTGGTATTGATTGTGAAAATAACTTTTCTATTTTATTTTTAAATTAGTGATATAAATTATGTATATTTTATTTTTTCAAATTTCACTTGACGAAATTATACTAGGGATATTTTTTGTTGTATTTTAGTTACTTTATAATGGAGTTATGCTTTTATGGCATTGAGGCCAGGTTGCACGTTTATGTGCTAGTTGTTATAACATATCTTAACTTTAACATCATTTGTTTCGTATTCTTATGCATATTTTGTGTTGACATAGCACTCTGTGCGTTTTCACGTGTTTTGAATTTGTGTATTCATTTATCGTGCCACGTCAGCGAAAGGTGCATTAAAATTCAGACTAAACAACTTTAGATGGGTAATTGGTAGGGGTGGATCTACGATAACGGGTAGGGGTTTCCAAGAGCCCCCACCCATTACGGTAAATTCGATAATTATTAATGGGATAAGAATTTGCTGATGGAAATCCATAATTGAAGAAGCGGTTAAAGGGGACCCCTAAAATCTCTTCACCTATCTATGCCTAGGATCCAATCTCATTGGTCACACAATTTTTTTATTTGTTTGATTCTAAAACTCATATTAATTTATTTTATTGAGAACCATAAATTTAAAATTTTAGATTCGCTTTTAGTATCGAACCCTCGTAAAGTTAAGGTGCCTCATCACAATTTTGGGTCTAGTCTAAGGACTAATTCATATATAATAGGCAAAAGGTTCAAATTTGTCCCTGTGATTAAAAGTTTAATTCAACCATTGTCCTCGCCATTAGTGATTTAAGGGGAATTTCAGAACTTCAATGAAGGAAGCATGTTTGGTAGAATTCATCAATTTTGATTTAAATTTAGTATTTGTCTCAATAAATTCATTTGATATATACTAAATTAGGATCCACATACTCAAAAGACCAAAATCTCAAATTCATAAATTTAAATTGTGGCTTTGCCTCAAAAACTGTTATGACATGAATAAGCCAAACTTTTAAGAATAATAATAAAAGCGAAAATTAAAATCGTCAAAAAACTCTGGCGAAAATGTGGGGCACGATTGCATACAATAAAACCTTATGATCCGATCTCTCCCGATCCTCTCTGCACATAACTAAAGAATTAGTAAACTGAGATGATGCTGCTTTTTTCTTTTTTAAGTTAAGAGAAAACCAGGATCTTTTCCTTAAAATCGTGGAAGGTTAATGTAAAAGCATAGACTAACATACAAAAAATTGGACATATTCTTTGGATTTGTTTCCAACTTGGAGACGTGTTGAAAGACCAAATTCTTATCACTAGAAACTTTGACCCCAATCACATAACCTTCCTTCTTCACACACACACACCAAAAAACATACTATAAATAACAAAGCCAAAAACTCAAAAACATAAAAATCAAGAACTCATTGAACTTTTTTTTTTTTTTTTTTGGTCAAAAAATTCATCAATGGAAATTTTCAAGAGAAACATAGGGACTTTCCGGGACGAATTCGAAGGTGATGATTTTTATGATGAGCTAAGAAAACAAGTATTAATATTAACAGCAGAAGATGAAGAAGAATATGTTGAACAATCAAATGAAATCAAGAATCCAAATAGAGTTGAAATGAAATCCTTAGTGTTGCAACAACCTAAAGGAATTCAATTTTATTGGTATGGACATATAGAAGATTGTAACAAAGTTCCAAAATGGTTATCTGATTTGTGGAGAAAAGGCACTGGAGATGAAGTGTTCAATGGTACTGGAGTTTTCATACCACATATTGTCAAAACTAGAAGAAGAAATAAATCTAGTATGTTCACTTTTCTCTTCATACAAAACTTATTTACACTAATAGTCTGGTTGATCAAACTTTTAAATTTTACTATTTCGAAAACTGTTTGAAGAGTAGCTGTTTGGTTTTGGTTAGTCAAATTACAGAATATTTTTACCGATATTAGAGCAGTAATTTGTGTTCGACAAGATTCGAAAAGTGCTTCTCGCAAAAATTACTCCCTTTGCTTTCATACAAGAATAACGACAGCCTTGGCGATCCCCAAGGTATAATCAGGATCTCTCTTTTTACCCTCCTTAGGAGCTCCTGCCTTTTTTGTTCTCTTAGTGACTTGAACATAAGTTACTCCTCACCGGTTCCACACACCCTTACCAGTAAACGCTCTTGTGGAAGTAGGCTAGTTGATAAGCTTACTTTTTTAGTATTTGAAAAATAGATTTTACAAATACAAATTACTCTTAGACTTATTTTTGTTTAACCTTGGTCAAACTTCTCGACTCTCCCCGATTCCACGTACCCTACTAGCAAACGCTCTTGGGGAAGTAGGTTAGTTGATAGGCTTACTTTTTCTAGCTTTTGAAAAATAATCTTTATAAATACAAAATACTTTTAAACACTTTTTTCGTGTAAGCTTTGGTCAAACATCTCGACTCTCTAAACTAAGCATCTTTGGTATCCAAAAAGCTTGGCATTATTAGCCTCATTTCAACAATTTTCCTTCCATTTGTGTAGTTGCTTAATACTTTTTTTCCCCATGTTTTGTCTGCAGGAAGGAAGAACAATGAAAGAGGAAAAGCATACAAGCCAGTGGCAACAAGAAACTATTAATCATCCTAGTTTTGATCTTCAAAAATAAACTCACTGTATCATATATCCATGTAGACTATACAGTCATTCAAAACTTTGGGAGTATAAAAGATTTATTATTTTTTTTTACGAATTTAAAAGCCGTTTCTCCACATGTTTTACTATCCGTAAAAACGAAAAAAATGATAAGAGAAAAATGAAGTTTTTTCCATAACCGAAACAGGAAGATCATGCTTTTACATACGACGATTTACTATGGATTATATTCGAATACGTGACTAGCTAACAACCTAGAGTACAATAACATAGCTAGAGCTAGATAATAGTATACAGATCCCTAAGTTGTCACAAGATGTTTCGAGTCAATGTGGGATCGCGAGTACTATGCGTTGTCAGTGTGTGGCTATTCCGAATGACAACAACTTTTGAAAGTTGTGAGCTAACCATATAATGACTTGTCTTCACAATTCATAGGTTCAGAAAATGTCTACGAGAAGGAAGAACCTTGTAGGCATGAGTATTCCGTTTGCTGCTACGTGCTAGAGTTGGTATTTGGGCCGAGCTAACCACAATGAGCTGAGTGCCCGAAGCCTTGACATATAATCACTTATGACAAGTAGAGCTCGAGCAGCTTGACGGGTAGTCAAGATTCTGTGCAATTGTTGCAAAGTTTGTTGTCGCAGAAGATCAGCCTAGCAATGAAAAAAGGCAGCATAAAATGTAAAATTCATCGGATAGAGAAAAGTACAAGTGTTTGTAAAGAATGTTTATCTGAGGATGGTTAGTTACCTGATAAAGGAAGTTCTCAAGGGTGGCAAGCTTGCCCATTGCAATTGCCATTTGCCCCATATAGTCTGCTACATTTCCAGATCCAGTAGGGCCGAGAGACGTAGATGAAAGTGTATCAATGAGAGATTGTTGCAAGGCTTCCATACCTTGTGATAGAGCATCCTCGGCTTGCTGAGAAGACTGTTGCAAGTTACATATGCCCATGAGCTGCTGCTCTGTCAACGGTTCAAGATGGTTACCAAGAATCTGTATTCCGGATGCCATATATCAGGTTACAGCGACATAAAACGCTATAGGAAATGACACTTTAAACATAGTATGGTAGATGAATGAAAGAGCCTAGAGTACCTTGAGAAGTTCAGAAGAACGAAATCCGCCTAACCACAAAAAACACCTTTCAACAGGAGTCTTCCACATGCCTGACAGCATATGAAAAACGTCTGATTTTGCAGCTAAACTCTTTAACTTGAATTTTTCGTCATAATGTGACATTACTCCGTCAACAAGATGGCGCAGTTCACTATCACCCCTGTGAGAATTTACAGCTGATCGGAGATCACTGATAAGTCGTTGATGTTCGTCTAGCCAACGTGCATAATCCATGTCGAACGCCAGTGCCCCTGTGCAAGTATCACAATTAACCCCCGTTCATGACTACCCCATACCAGGTCATAAGTTGATCAGAAAAAAATTGTGACAAGTTGTCCAACCAGAAAATGGAAGGAAAAACAAGAAGAACACTAATTCATAGTGAAATTATGACATGTAATGAATGCTAGCAAGGCTGGAAATTTTCTAACCATTTCCACCAGCTGAAAGGCTCTGATCTCCCGAGTATCCATTAGCAATAAATATGCCCTGCAGTGAAGAAATTATCAGGAGAGTAACGACTTCCAAATATAGATTTATATAAGCATAAAACCTGATAAGCCATCGGAAAAAGAACAATGGAGACGAATCAAGGCACCAAAATCTTCTACCTTCAACAATTCTAATATTTCAAGCAGCGGAAAAATTGTCCTCATAACTATCAACCTAAATCCTTTTAGCAACAATTAAATCTCAATCTTCCTTAGAGTGTAATTCATTTAACTATTAGAGGATTCATACAATCTGAAACTGCATTAGTCTATATACTTGCAAGTTGCAGAGGGAGAGAGATACCTGCTGGCGGGCTCGTTTTAGCTCTTGCTCTAATTGTGACAATCTGAGCCTACTATTCTCCAGCTGCTGAACATATGCCTATGCAAAACAAAAACCTAATAATCATTTAAAAATCGAAAATACATAAGTAGACATATAATATATTAATCCGCAATGATCAACATCTCCGATAGCCTAAACGTTAATATTAAGCTAAAAGCTCAAGATATTACTACGTTTAAGAATGTAATATGCATTTCTCACTAACAAAAGAAACATTGCCAGCCAGTTACCTTACTTGTGTGATAATATCTTGTAATTTTGCAGCGGAACGAAACTATAGTATTGCATAAATTGGAAAATTAACCCCCAACCCCCCAAGATATAAAACCATGCAAAGCAAGAGTATCATGTGACGCATAATTACAAACAGTCGATCCCATTACACAAATTACACCTGTTCAAATATATCTGGATGTCATCAAGACAAGTAACACGTGAGTAAACACCTTATTTGTATGCTGCAAATGTACCCATATATTTGACATTAATATAATTCAATATACAAATGTATGCATATGTAAATGAATTCATTATATGACGGAAGCTATACGACCCCATGCAGTTGCTAACTAAAATCGAACACGAATCAGCACCTCGATTGTAGATAATAATCAGAAGGACGGAAAGTATCAATAACAGGAATGTGTCAAATCCATCTCATTTAAAATATTGATTAAGGTGAATAGGCTACTTTTTTCCTCAATCGGCTTTTCCTAGCAGCTTCTCGATTCTGAGCCAGCCTGCGAAGTGTCTGCAAGTAAGCTAGTTTCAGTAAATACAATGGTAAAATGTAACAACGGATACAATCGAATAACCGTAGCAACAGATAAAGAGTAAACCAGTGCAACAACCTTCTGGTCTCCAAGCTTTATTTTGGACTGATCCATGGAGTCCAAAGCTATTAATGCACCATGCTGAGCCCCCTGGCCCTGTGGTACAAATCAAATAAATGCAAACAGTTCACAATAGGTGATGGTTTCTCCATAAAAGACATCAATCATATCCAGATACCACGACCCCCCTCAGGTCAAGCTCCCCCCCCCCCTCCCCCCCCCCCCCCGGGAATGAAAACAATACACAAATCTAAATTCGTTCAACCAAATTTGAGGACAAAACAACCGGCTCATTTATTTAATATTTCTTAATCATGTCCCAATCCAAGCCAACCATCCATTAAATTCCAAAGATACTGCTTACAGAGGCTTGCATAAATAGTCAAACATAAATTTAATTCACAAACACAAGATTTTGGAGTGACATAAGATCTTAATGCTACCCTACCTATCGTAGCTACAGATAAGTGAAATCTTAACATATCTACTTCACATAAAAAATTCCAAATTCAACAACAGAAACTTGAAACTCTAGTATAACTTTACAATCTCAAAATAATCCCCATCAAAGCAATTCATTACACATGAAACTAATATAACCTCACCATCCCAACACATCAAGATGAAAAATACTCCACCCGTCCTAATCTATGCAGCAGTGTTTGGATATCGAGAATCAGACAAATGCTTTATGACCATGATTTTTTTCATGACTTCTAAATTACCTACCCAATAGTGAAATCCTGCAAATAAAGCAAAAACGGCTCCCATAGAACTTTAAATCGTTGATTATTGTAACTTGTTAAGTACTTTTTACTTAGATTCCATATATGATAAATTTATTTCTAAGAATACTTATGGATTCTGTCCAAATTCGCTGTCAAAATTAAGAAATTTGACTCTTAAAATTCCAAACTACAACACATAAATTGGGACAAAGGGGTAGTATTAACCACTGATTAAGAATCCACTGACCTAGTGAAATAATCCCCCATCAGAACTACAAAAAAAAAACAATAAATATGCCTCAATCCCAAGCAAGTTGAGGCAGACCACATTAATCCTCAGTCTATATCACATTACGCTCCCTATAATGGGTAAAAAAAGACAAAGTATGGACTACTCCTAAATGTCAAAAATTGCAATTCCACTACCTGAATCTTCACTCTCTATATTGCATCATCCCTCCTTTTAATGGGTAGAAAAAGACAAGGATAGACTATTTCTAAATGTCAAAAATTGCAACTTTCATTGGGTTCGACTACATGAATCTTCACTGAGTATATTGCATTTTCCTCGCTTTAACGGAAAAAGAAAAGACAAGGATGGAACATTGCTACAAGGACAACATAATACCGACTAAAATCCCACAAGTGTGGTCTAGGGAGGGTAGTGTGTATGCAGACATTACCCTAGGAAGGGTAGTTTGTATGCAGATATTACCCTATCTTGGGAGGTAGAGAGGTTGGTTCCAATAGACACCAGGCTAGAGTAAAAGCATTACAAAGCAATACTGTATTTGACAAAAAATGGGAGTGAAAAAAGGGACTATTGCTAAATGTCAAAAATTGCAACTTCCATTGGGAATTTGGGATCAACTAAAATGAACCTTTACTGTCTATATGGCATTATCCCTCCCCTTAAGGGGGGAAAAAGACAAGGATGGACCATTGCTAAATGTCAAAAATTGCAATTTTCATTGGAGGTAGGGGAGGGAAAAAGCTAAAACCTGATGGTTTCTTTCATCAGTATCAACATCTGTTGAAGTGTCAGTGTGCTGGCTATGGTCTGCAATCCCAGAATCACCCCAGTTCTCAAAATGCTGCACATTTCCCAATGCCACAGCACCAACACCACCACCACCTACGACACCACCCCCTAACATTGCTGTTTGTGCCTTCTGCAACATGAACCTCCCTGTTTCCACTCCTGTCTCTGATGACCCAATTTCTGTTGAACCAATACTCTGCAATTCCCATTTTCAATAAACATACACATTTATACACAAAACATGCAGATTCTTTAGCTGCAAAGATTGTTCTTTTTTCCACTTACCGTATTAAGTTCACCAAAATGTAAATTATTGTTGTTACAAGAAACTACACCAACATTGCTTGTCCTCATTTCACCATATACAGAACCTTTCAAGAAACCAAAAACACAACAAAAAAAAAAATCTTTTTTTCAGGTCGTAATCAAAGAACAAATTAGTATAGTTTGGTGGAGATAATTTAAAAAGTGTATACTTCTGCTTAAATCAACAGCATCTTCTTGAGTGAACCCTGCAGACTGTTCGAGTTCTCCAATATCCGCAAAGCGTGCTGCATGTCTACTAGCTTCATCACCTCTGTATAACAACCAAAAACATAAAAAATGAATCTTTATGACCAAGAAAACTTGAAAACTCCATAAACATACACAAATCAAGCTGAACATAGCAGCTGCGCCAAGATTCTCATCAACGGGGTATAAAATATGAAAAAAAGTAAAAAAAAAAAAATTCAGAAGGAGGGGGGGGGGGTCAATCCCTACTGTATAC
>JBDJHY010000094.1:5129389-5141902 GCA_039654485.1 Withania somnifera
TTATTATTATTATTATTATTATTATTATTATTATTATTATTATTATTATTATTATTATGATTATTGTGTGTAGAAAGGTTTTTGTATGTTTGTAGTGTTTTGCTGAGACTGTATATATGTTTACAGGCTTTTTCTTGAAATTTGCTTTTTACGTGTTATAATGGGTTTTCACTGTAAGTAAAACTGCAAGTGTCAGTCTGTAAAATTACCAATAATAGATACTATGTCAAAATTGCACGTTGAGAAAGAAAAACTGAAAAATACACCTTCTGTTTCTACTAACAAACAAAAAGTAGGGTTCTTTCTACTATATGGTAAAAAGGAAAAATTAAAATACTCGTTATTTTGTGGTAAAAAAACAAATGTGCATCACCTTATTGTTGCTTACTATTTTCCCCGAAATAAATAAATAATAGGTGAATGTAATAATTTATACTAAATTTATCTCATATTCGATTTGGAAAAAAATATGAAGGGTAACTTATTAGAGAATTAATTATTTCAAGAGTATAATATTATTTTTATTTTACATTAAAAATAAAATAACTAATTTTAAAATAATTAATCATGAGATACATTATTTCTTCAATCAAACAAGCTAGTTATTTGAAACTACAGATACATCAACTATGCATTCTTTTATGATACAAATTAAATACTACTTTAATGCATTTTTTTTTAAAAAAATATGCAGTTAATTAAATACTTATTCATGTCATTGAAATTTGTTAGATGACTATTGACTAGTACCACTAGGTCATGGAAAGTTGTGTTTACGTTAGTGTTAAATAGTGTGTTGAAAAGTTTATACGTATATAATTAATTTATAATATAGGGAGTAGCAATTAAATAATACTATCAGAATATTTAAGGCACAAAAGATGATGTGATTGAGAAGCTTTTGAGGTTCTGGAATGTGAATTTTCCATTTAGTTTAATTTTGGAGTAATTATTTACTCCCTTCCTCTCATTTATACAATGATATTTAATTTGACACAAAACATAAAATTAAATATAATTATACGTAGTCTATTGTAATTATAAATTATTTTATTAAAAAAAATTTAATACAAATCTTATATTCGAATTAAGAAATTCATCAAATATTAATAAAAGATAAATTCAGTAATTAACACGTAATATTATTATATGAAAAAATAAGTGAATTTTTTGTTTTTTATTTTTAATGTTAGGCAAGTAAATTAAAAAAATATTATCTTACGGATATTTATATGTTATCTAGCAAAATATTCTCTTCCATACCAAATAACACACCCTTGGTTTCGTCTCTAAATGGACCCATCTTTCGATTCTTCTCGTTTTTTCAAAAGAACTTACATCAATAAAAGATCATTCAACTTACATGTGACTTATTAATCTTTTCAGATATTAATATGAGACTTTTGTTCGCATTTGTTTCAGAATCTAAGTTTCACGTGGCCTATCAATACGGATCAATATTTCAAGACTTATTGTGTGCTACCATAGACTTTTATGCCAATCGAAACCTATAACTAAGTTCTTTTTATGTGCACTTTCTCAAGCTTGTAAGGGTAAGTAAATCGATCCCCGCACCTTATAACATTATTTTCATACTCATCAATCAAACATGGGTTATGACAGGGACGACTCAAGGACATTGTTGGTCTAAAAGTCGAAGGCCTTAATTTTTTTTTTAAAGTTTATTATAGTCAATTCGTTAATCTTTCTTGAGACATAATAATCTACTCGTATCAATCTTTCTCTATTACTCTTATATGAAAAGTTTACGTTACTTACAAATATTTAATATTTTTTAAAAAGAATACATATAATCTATTATATGATAAAAAATAAAGCCACTTAAATTTGAAGGCCTAATGCGGATGCCGCCTTTTCTTAAATCTTATAGAGCTGATCCTGGGCTTTTATATCAATTATTTGGCTCAATTAACCTAAAAATAATTTTACATCATGTAATATCATTGGCAAAATTTTAAAAATAGCATTGAAACAAAAGTTATCGGTGGCACTATAGCATATAGATTTTTATATTACAAATTGTAACATCTGCTGAAAACTCATCATACATATACAAATGACCGTGTCTAAATTCCGTATACATGTACAAATAATTTGTATATGTATGCCGAGAGTTTATATTTTTCTCAGGTTTTCTGCATTTGGGTTTGGTCAATGCATTTGTATATGTGAATTCATTTAAATGTATCTGGCCAAAGAAATTTGATTAAAATACAAATACAAGTATAATTGTTAAATATAAATACAAGTATAAATTTATATATATATAGCGAGTTTGTAAAAAATATGATGAGTTTTCTTAATCCTAATGCTACATTATGTAATTATTTTAAATTCAAACTATAAAATATAATTTAAACTCAATAATTTTTATATTATATAATTTTTTAATATTATTTAATTTGAACTAAGTCTATATAATTTTTTTCAAAAGATCACAAAACACTTCATATATAATTTTTGAATCTTTTCGGCTATTAATAGACATTATTCCTTAGAAGTGTGGGAGTTGGAGAATTAAATAAAGGATAGGATGTGTAATAAATAAAAGTGCTAGAGGGGGCGTTTGTGTTTGCTTGGAAGCAAGCATGTGCTAGAGGGGGCGTTTGTGTTTGCTTGGAAGCAAGCATGTGCAGTAATGGATAATTGTGTTGCTTTGCTGGAATTAATTAAATAAACTGACACAATAAGGGCCTTTTTTCTGGATTCTGAATCTTTTCTCTACTTTGGCTTTATCTTGTCTTTATTTCTCTATCTATTGCACCTACAAACACACATCCCACCTCTTCAATTTTCTATTATATAAAGTTATTATCACGTAATAAAAATTATTGAAATAGTTTTTTATAAAAATATAATATAATAAGATTGATGCAATAGACATTTGATTACGAGTTCATGAGTTCAAGTCGTAAAAATAGTTTATTAATAAAAATATAAAATAAAATTACGTATAATAAATTTTATGGTCCAGTTTCTATATAGCGGAAACTTAATACATGAGATTGTTCTTACTTTCATTTTTAGTATATTAAAAAGAATTTTAATTTTTATGTTTTTATCAAAAATATCAAATATCTAATTCATTTATTTTTCTGGTATTTAAGCAGGTTGGAATATGTATTATCATAATAATGGTAGAAATGGAAAAACTCTTTATTCTACATAACCTTTTACATGACATATTTAAGACCATAAGATTAAATAGTTTATTTTGGAATGTTTTACTAATTTTTATTTTAATTTACAAGATTCGATTTTTTCTTTTACTTTCTTAAATTTTATGTAAAGTCAAATCAAGCAAACGAGTTAAAATAAACAAATAATAAAATATTTTTGCTTTTGCCCATTTAGGAATTACTATACGACGAGAGGGGTTCGCTCTGCTAATAATCATTCTTCAATTTCAACTTTAAGATTAACAATTTGATTCACTAAGAAAGCGAAAAGATGAGGAAAGAATAAATTTTAACAAGAATTATGATGCAAAAATAGTTAAAGAAAATGATATTATTTCTCAATTTTGACTCTCATTTTGTTAATTGACTAAATCTAAATATTTTATTCAAAAATAGGACAAGTAAAAAAGCTTCGTTTGTTAACACTTCCTTTCTTATTTAATAATATATTATATTGGTTGTGAGAGGGAAAATTAGTCTCCATATATTATATATTGGTCAATTGTCACTCTTTAAGTCATCTTTGATTAGAACTTCTTCATTTTTTAAGTAATCTTTTGATTGGCAATTACACCGTGGTCCATATTTAAATGGGAAAATCCAAGAAAGTTTGTTTTGAACTAGAAAAAATTATGGTGATCCATTTTTGCCATTGATAGTTACTCCATTTGCCACTTTTGTTCTCTAATTCAGTCCCCACAAGAACATATATATTTCTTTACAAAAAACCAAGAAATTGGTACTGGGTCCACCTCTTGCAGTGCGTCCTGCATCCGGCGTGGGATCGATATTGCTGTTTATAGGGTCATTCTCTGTGTTATATGGTTACCTGGGCTGTGCCTGGGCACTAAGTGATAAGAGGGGACTACGGATCCATTGAGATACCTCAAAGGATACCAAAATTAAAAGGTTACTCTGCGTGTGAACAAATTTTTAAAAGAAAAAACCAAGAAATTGGATGAATCCAACGTATTCTTGTCCTTATTGTCCTTATTGGTAAAGTTCTGACAGTTACATAAAGGCCTAATTAAGATAGTAACACATTTTGAGGATAAAAAAAAAAATTATCCAAGTGAACTACATGGCCATCGATTGGACAAACCTTATTGATGTTTGTGAGCTGAGTTGTGATTATGTATTGGTCTTGTGTTGTTGATTTGATGTCATGCAACTACTGTTATGAGATGTTTTTCTTTCTTTTATAATCACTAAAGTTAAGGTATTTACCACCACTATATTTATTTTCATCGCGCAATGACTATCAGCTTTCATCACCAGCCACAACCATTAATGCCTTTCATTGATATATTGATTTAGAACCTGAATCAATTGATAGTTGAGAGTAACTTAAAAGGTGAATTATATTCGTAACTTATCCAAACCAAATTGCCAATCAAGGAGGAGCATTTCAAAGTATGAACTAGAGAATGTTAGCGTTTTGACTTTTGATCCACCTAATTTGAGTCAAATCAACATTCACTCTCATCTCACTTGAGATCTTCCTAATTTAAGTCAAATCAACCTTTGCTCTCATCTCAGGGTGAGGATCATTGACCGCCACCCCGCTAGCTTTAATATTGTGCTTTCATCAAACAAATAATTTCTACCACACCATGTTAATTCTGTTTTTAAAATTTTTTATGGACATAACGTTCACTTATTATATAAGCTTTTAAATAAAGGCAAACTATATGATTGTTCAAATGCTAACAACAAGCAGGCTTACATATTCACGTTCAAACATCTTAATCTTAACATAAACAAACGATTCTTCTAGTTACAATTTATAAATACAAATACAATTTCCCAAAATGGGATGTGAAGTGTTCTCTCTCTCTCTCTCTCTCTCTCTCTCTCTCTCTCTCTCTCTCAAGATTGGAGAACAAACTTCAAAAGTTCTCTTTCCCTTCCCTTTGAGATGGGAAATAGACCACAATGGATTTTATCTGTCTACATTGCATACCTATTGACAATCCAAAAACTAATAATGGAAGACAAGAAGCTAAGACATGGATGTACTAAAAATGAGGGAAATTCATACTGCAGTTTCTTGTGTTTGGCTGTCGAATCTGCTGGTGAACACTTGCGTTGCCCGTGAACTTCTGTGTTGTAACCGCTGGTGCAGCATCTCCGACATCTTGCTGAAAAACTCTGCATCCCATCTTTGTATTAACACAGGATCTTCCGCGTAACAGATATATATGGATGTAACCGCACTTTCCACCACAACTGTAGCCAGTCCGACCTGAAAATTGATATCATATGTGGTAAATAATAGGGAAGATTAAGAGCTATGGTACAAAAAGATAAGCCACAAAGATATACAAATCTCAAAGAAGCTTAAGTTTCAAATAGTGTGTAGTTGTGAACTAAATGGCAACTAACTTGCCAACTAATCATCATTGTTTATTTTATAATAGGTGGTTGGATCTGTGGTGTCGTTCGCAACTCGACCATCTTGTCAAGTACTATATCCCCACCAACACAGTTACCTGTAACTCTCTTATCAAGCCTTGGACCAATGAAAAGAAATCAATTAGTTTGTGTCACTATTGAAATTTGAACCTTGGTCACTCATGATTTTCACCCACTTTATTAATCGTTACGTCATACACTTGGTTGCTAGCAACTAATAATCACACACCCCCGACATGGCATTGATGTTGTGATAATTTTGAACGTCTATGAACTTTAATACTCAAGAGAGAATAGATTAGGTAAGATCATTCACTGATAACATATCACAAGGTTCAGCCAAAGTTCCAAACTATGTACCACAATAAAATTTGATATGTATTCCACTAGATCAAAACTTTTGTTTGTAAAAGTGTGATCTTAACTGCAAGTCTGCGAAATCTCAGTATCACCTGTTTCTGTGTTAAATCCCCAGTTAGCAATAGTTGTATTTCGTTGGTGCTCAAGCATACTCAGATTGAACTCCGACTTTAGCAGCACGTAAGAGGAAGCACAAGTGGGCAATGAGCCCATAAGGAAGTACATGGTAGATTGGTAGGAGTAAACGGGGAAGGCTGATGAAGGTTACACTTAAGAAAAAAGTACAGCACCATTTTTATTCTTCATTTTATATCTTTGATCTTCCATTTCTCTATATTTAACATCAGATCATTACGAAACTTGAGGACCATTTAAACACAAGTCTCATGAACCAAGGCAGAAAACAAATGAAAACAGAACACTTAAGTGCTAACATTGAGGAAATGAAGGAGCAGCCAACTATTACCATTCAAAGCCCTCCCCTCCCCACCCCATCATACAGCTATTTTTAGCTTGAATGAATTTTTGGTTTCCACATAAATACAAAACCACTGATTGATATGTGCACATGGAGTTAATTTAGACAATTTGAAGAGAAGAGTCGATCATTTTCAGACATTAAAAGTAACAAGGGAGGTGCGGTTGCTAACTGTGACTTACCAAGATCATTCCCATCAACATGGAAGTAGAACCGACCATCATCACTCTATCAGGATGCTTGATCCTTGTCCAAACTCCTGCACAAGTTCCGGTTACTAGCCCACCCACAAGAGTTCCCATCAATATAACAGCACCCGAGCAGTCATAAGCAATAAGTGCTTCAACCCCAGTTGATTGGAACAACTCCCAGGCATCTCTTGCAGAGCGATTAAAGTTTTTACCATAAACTGCAATCTGCGAGGAGTATGTGTGAAATATGACGTCAAATTCACCAACTAATTGACATCTGCTTCTAGTGAAATTTTTTTAAAAACCAATATCAGTTACTCAAAGAAATAGCTGACTAGTGCATGTGCCACTTTACATCACATATTTCCTTAAAATCCTTGTCTCACCCCGAAGTGGGACAAGGACTTGAGATGTAACTTAAAACCATGGAACTCTAGCTACTCCAAAGATCTATTACTGTCCATGCATGAAATACTTACACCCCGCAGAATATAACACATACTCTAATTTCATCACTAGCATGTCATGTGTTGAATTGAATAAATGTAAGTGCGACACGCTAAACTCAAACAGATGGAAAAGAAGAGCAGAAAAAGAAGACTAACGACGAGTTGGCATACTTCGGAAAATACATCATCTAGTTGAAAAATCCTAGATTACAACCAAATATAATTTCTCCAATGGAGCAAAGAAGATTAACAAGGAGCTATGTCAAGTTGTCGATAAATCCTAGACTATAACCAAATACTATTACTCAAATGAATTATTTTTTTACTGAGTTGGTATCAAAGTCAATTTGCACACATCTCAACTAAAATGGGGCAGCCTGCTACAATCCACAGGTACAGGTTTGGTTCTGATCCTCAAGAATAGAGCAGATGGGCTAATGATGAGTGTTGTAGCTAGGATGTGAACGTTCAATCTGCAGGTTCATTACTCCTACGCCTCAACCACTCAGTCATAACTTAAATGAATAATGTTACGATCAATACTACAGAGAAAAAAATACAGATCACTGGAGACATCAATAACAAAGGAGCAGCTACTCTCTACCCAATTGGAGACTATAGATCTCTGTCATTGAGAGAGGATTTCCACTCAGTCTGTTTCAATACGAGTAAAGGGAAAGTATCATTAGGTAAGATATAAAGAGAAGTAAGCAGGGGCGGAGTTACGGGGGTTCATCTGAATCCTTTTCACTGGAAAATTATGTTGTATTACTGTGTATATACAACAACATACCCAATATTCCCACAAAGTGGGGTATGGCTTACTATGTATATACAAGGTCAAAATTATTTTCAAGTATATAAGTAGATATTGAATTCCTTGGCTTCTTCGTATGTATACTTTTTTATATTTTGAATCCACTTCAAAATCCTGGCTCAGCAGCTGGAATTAGTGAATCTAAGTCTGTTAATGTATATTGTTAACTAGGTTGTCGTTAAGGTCTGCACGCACTCTACCCTCCCCAAGCCCCTCTTTGTGGGACTACTCTGGGTATGTTGGTGTTGCTTTCTGGGAGATAACTGCTACTCGTTTAGTTGTTGATTAGGAACTGCTGCTTATTCTAGTAATTAGTGCCCGTCCAAGACTTGGAGGGCACCAAAGCTGGAGGATGGGCAATCAAGGAGGAAAACGGAGTACATGAACTTGGAGTTTAGTTGTCTTGAGAAGAGATATCCCCGAATAGTGGTCAGAAGCTGGAAGATGAAGTAACACCTTCATCAAAGTGACCAGTTGTAGGGACATATTTTACAGATATATTGAAAAATACCAACCATGACTTCAAGAATGAACAAATATATGGAACCAAAATTATTTAACAAACTACCTGGACATAAGCATATTTATTAAAGAAACGGACTAGGGTCTCAACCAAATGAAAGAGGAAATCGACGCAGCAAAGCAAACACTCGTTCTTGCCAATCTTTGATCTGACTCCTCTAATCTGCATTAAGCGGAATCACTAATCAATTGTAACTGTTCATACGTGCAGTTAAGCAATATATAAGGGAAAATCATACTGTTCATGTGAGAATTTAATATAATGGACAATAAGACGAGAACAGATTGACCAACCTTCCACCGTAGTGCCCTGATGGCAGCTGTAAAAAGTGATCCATAGCAGATGCTGCCAAATGAGGTTGTAATAGCATAGCGTACGGATTTCTTCAACGGTTTGGGGGGCATTGAGGTTGCTTGCCGACCACCATGAATGAGAACAAGAAACACCATGCCCGACACTATTACATGGACAATGTTACACAGAACTGCACCAGTCCAAAAAAGACTCACACAGAATACCTGTACATAACAAAGCAATTGACAGCTCATGTGCTTGGAAACATAACCAATATAAATTTGATAGTGATTAAACCCTAAAATCAGATCAAATGAAGAGCAAAAACTTGCCAGCTCACCACAAGAAGCCACCAGCGACCACCATCACCGATACTAAGTGCTACAACGCCAGCTACTCCAAAAGACCAAAGTACTAGCCATGAAAGCATGACTAGCATGAATGCACATGAGACTCCCATAACTTCAGGAAGGCTGCACACCATCTTCACACCTCTTAGTAACACCAACATGGTAAATGGAAGTCTGCAAATTTGAGGAAAGAAATATTTTCACAAAGTGGAACTTATTCAATAGTTCTTTATTTGGTAAAAACTATCTCAACCTCTGAATTTATATGCTTTCTGAGCCTTCACCTCCTCTTTATACACTTTCCTTAGTTAAGGAAAATTTACACAAACCTCTCCAAAGCTATGCTTTTAAAGCTTATGATGCCACCAGCTTTTTTCTTTTTGATAATCGAGAAATCTGAAAGGACCAGTGATGCACGGTTTGAAACTTGGAGGATTCTTCTGCTTGATCACAGGTTTTATTTGCCCCAGGATTCAAACCCCTAAATCTTATAATGCCAATCTAAACTATCCTAGAAGTTACTAAAGGGAAAATGGTCATATGTGAAGGAATTAAATGGTATAATTCTTTTTCTTCATTGACAAGTATGTTCATGAAATACATCCATTTTTTGCAACATCTAATGCAAATTACCTTAAGGGAGGTCACTACAATTTAAAAACCTTAAAGGAGACATGGTTATAAAAAACTAAAACGAAGGTTAGCATGATGTTGCATTTTATTTGGAGAGGTAAAAGTACAAACCTGTTGAATGTAACTTGGCACCAGCTAGATATTTTCGGGGCTAATTTCATGGATGGTCAATCAACTTTCAGTTTATAGTTCCAAAATTACTGAACTATTTTCTGGAAATGAAGAAGTTACTCAACTTTACCTAAATATCACAAAAGTCACTAAACTATTTTTTTTTTACAATAACGCCATTCAACATTTCATAAGTATACCACTGAAAGTCACTAGGAGGAAACAAATGAGACATTTTCTATTATACTTGGGCAAAGTTGGTGACTTTCGTGCTTCAAAATAGACTTTTGTGATACTTAGAAAAAGTTAGAGTGACCATCCGTAAAGCTACCTCAATTTTATATTCAGGGAGAAAAACTGCCTTTCAAATGCAGGATGATTTTCTATCCTAAGAACTTCATGATTTCTGTATTAGTATAGAGGTTGAAATCTGATTTCATTTAAAATCAAGATGGCACGGCTAACTCCAGATAAGGTTTCTTTCAAGAAAACTAATCTGCAGATGATCCCGCAGAAAACAGACATGTACATTACAAATGGTAGATGGTCTTTAAAATTGATGACACGAGTATGCATAGCGAAAGGAAGTTTGGGGTAATGGGTTGCATATTCACTACATTCACTAAAAAGAAAAACAAAATACTAGGCAATAGATGGATAAAGATTAGAATTTTTTCAAAGAGAACTGATGTCAGACAGAAACCAATAAAAAAATAAATGCAAGATTCTTTTCCATTTGCTTATTTTTCGAAAAGACTGATTCTTTTCAGCTATACCTGTCTATGACTGATATTACGTACAAAAACTGCAATGCTGCACCAACAGCAAATGCAACTCCCCAGAAAAATTGCTTCTGCCAGAAACACAGCATACTGATCACAGCAAGATATGTTGTCAAGATATGAACCGAGAACTTCATCATGTTATTAGCACTTGAACCAAGCAAAACCAACCAACCCCATGCCAGAACCGTTCCCACTGCACCAGCTACAGCATACAAAGACCAAAAGTCCTCAGTCAAACCAGGCTGATTCTCAAGGAACGTATTCGTGAACTTATCAATTTTGAGCCTATCCTTTTCCCTAAACCTGTTGAACCCCAATATTGCAAGTGCCACACCTACCAATACTAGATGCAGCATGAATACCCCCATCCAAAACACATCTCGCCAATGCCGTGAAACTTGTGAAGTGAGTTGTCGAGATATAATAGCATCTCCACTCCCACCATTCTCTGCCAGATTCTGCAAAAATAGATAAATATTAACTTATCAAATCTGAAACTTCTCTATGTCCCATAGCACAAGTAGGACTCCGTTGGTAGTCCCTGATTCCATTTTATATGGTGGCTTTTGATGGGGTTTAGATACTAATTCAATTAATAATATATTAGTGCTAGTAGACGAAATTTTTCCAAGTATGATGGAACATGAGTTAGATAGATATATCACATTAAAGTGTAGAGTAAGTTAGTCAAGAGCCAGAAGTTCTCTTTCCTTTCTCTTTTATGTGTTTGGTGCATACTGAATCTGCTTACATCTATGGATAGTTGGTTAGACTTTAGAAGATCTAATGGAAAATGCAAATTCAATACAAAATTCACACAATTTACAATACAACTTCACTGCTAAAAACATCAATTAAACTACAACAACCACAACATTCACACATAGGCGTAAAATTACACAAATAGTTGATTTTATCTATCCATCCTTACCTTGATTGACGAGTTACTTGGTATCTGTTGTTGGTCAAGCTAAGTTGCTCGGACACTTCACAAATATCATTGGTTGCATGTTGGATCCTTCAAAATTAGAGCAATTTTGGAGGATCCAACATAGGTGCTGCAACATTTCTAGAAAGTCCGAGCAACTTAAGCAGCAGCTATCCTGTGAAATTAGTATAGGTACACAAAAGCCGACACACACACACAAGAAAAAATTTAAAACTAAACATATTATAAAAGTTGTAAATTCAACACATAATTCACCACAATTTACATCACAACTTTACTACTAAAAACATCAATTAAACTACAACAACAACCACAACATTCACACGTAGTTGTTAAATTACACGACTAGTTGATTTTCTTCCATCCGTTCTAGCCTTGATGAACAGAGTTACTTGGTACCTGTTATTGATCCGATATAACAGGCTATGTTGTCGGACTCTTAAAAAATATAATCAGGTGCACGTCAGATCCTTCAACGTACTTTTGGAAGATCCAAAACGGTGCTGCAACATTTCTGAAAAGTTCAAGCAACTTAGACAGCGAGTATCCCGTGAAATTAGTATAGGTTTACAAAAGCTGACACACACACAAAAGGAAACTAATATACTATAAAAGTTGCAAGTCTAACACATAATTCACCACAATTTACATCACAAATTCACTAGTAAAAACATCAATTACACTAGAACAACCTTAACATTAACACAAATAAGCTTAATAATTACAATAACATATACAGTAAATTCCCACCAAGTGGGGTCTAGGGAGGGTAAAGTGTACGCAGATCACTATCTCAGAGGTGAGGTAAAAAGACTGTTTTTGAAAGACCCTTAGCTCACGACAAAAACCACAGTCTACGCAAAAATAACTGCAAATAACAAAAATAACACAACAATCAATCTAAACAACAACCCTCAATTCAATGCCAAAGGCAGGACACAACAAGACATGCACTACC
>JBDJHY010000094.1:5165418-5182581 GCA_039654485.1 Withania somnifera
AAACCGGGTAGGATACCTCCGGAGGACCTCTCGGTTTTAGACAGGGTCGTGCCCTTTCCCCTGAGATTTTTCGAGGCAGACCTGGTGAGGGTCGGCATCATATGCCCCGCTCTCCCACCTGAGGGTGTTTCGATGGAGGGAAGCCGATCTGACTGGGACTCAGGTAGCCTTAAGCTCTAGTCCGCTACTAACTATTTTTAGACTCTCATACGCTTGCTGCTGACTCTTTTTCATTTTTTTTATTTTCCAGTGGTTCGCCTCAATGTTGTCCCCTCCAGCATAGTTCGCGGCACCAAGGCTCCTACGGCGGTTACCGAGGCAACCCCGGTGACTCTTAGCACTGAGGTTCCTCTAGGGGTTCCTGCTACTTCGATGGCAGCAGCAGTGACCATTGCTACGATGCCGATAGTAGACGTTCTCTCCGGCGACCTCTCCGGGGAAAGCCGGAGGGGAAATTCAACTTCGGAACCCCCATCCAAGAGGCGGAAGACTTTCGGAGACGCGTCGATCTCTAGCGACTTCCTCCGGATCAAAAAGGTAAGGTTTCTTTAGCTTTTTTAGCAGTTTTGATTGTTTAGGGATCCTTCTAACGGATTCTTTATTTTTGAAGGTTGCGTCCCGAGCCGCTGCTAAAGCCGAGCGGGTTGAGGCACGGCTTCGGAGTGCTGAAGACAATCTCCACTCTGCCGAGGAGAGAAAACAAAGTGCCGAAGATAAAGCATGGGTAGTCGAGGATAGGCTCCGAGTATCGGAAGAGCTTGCCCGGGTCGCCGAGGAAAGGCTCCGGGAATCAGATGAGAAAGCCCGGATTGTTGAGGAAAGGCTCCGGGATAGTGATAGTAGGGCTGGGGAGAAAGAGGCTAAGGCTCGGGTGGCTGAAGCAGGTCGGCAGGCAATTGCAGCAGAGCTTCGGCGAGTACAGGGGAATTTTGTAGATAGGCAGGGCGAATTCGTTAAGATGGCCTTCCACAAGCTTATTCGTACCTCTGCCTTTACCGAGTATGTGGCAACTATGAATGATACGATGGTTGCCGCTACTCGGGAAAAGGCTCTGGACGATGTGGCTCAGGCCTTCCTTGGCGTAGCTGTTCAGACGCCAGAATTCAACTACATTCCCGGCACCGGAGCTGGTCTGGAGGAGAGGTTTATGGAAACTCTCCTGGCCTACCCAGAGATACCTCTGCTGCAATTCATCTCCCAAAGCTCCCATCCGTTTACCGTAGAAGAGCTGGGGGCTTTTGAGGTGGATGTGGACCCGGACGTGGCCAGATACTTGGCGGAGTGGGAAGCAATTGATCCCTGCCGGGAAAAAGCCGCCGGGTAGAATATTAGTCTTTGCATAAATGTAATTTCCAGAAAATAATAAAAGTGGTATTTTTAAATTTTGGATTTCCTTTATAGATTTGGCGCTAAATTTTGAAGAAAAAAAAATTCCTTTACTATTTTATGACACTTTTGATTTTTTTTAGTTGTAAGATTTCGATTTCTCTTCGTCACTCAACAATTAATTAAAAAAGAATATTTACTTTCAAATATGTATATAATCATCAATTTTCGGATCGGAGTACTTTGTTAGTACGTGTCAAATAAATATTCAAATGACTAAATATTAGAAGGTTAAAAAAAGTTAAAGTCTAGACATTGATAACGATATTACAAATCATCAATAGATTAAATTATTAATAGAAAAAAAGGTATTAACAGATAAAATTTTAATTTGAAATTATTACCAAACTTATGAAATCTCAAGTAAATGGAAGTTGGATTTTACTTGATAAATGTAATTGGACTTTAGATGGTTAACCCATACTGGATATTCTACGGCCCGATATATTTGGGCTCCGCTGAGTCTGAGGCCCAAATTCAAATCAGACACTTGAAGCAAATTTGGTTCAAATCCAAGAGATATATTATTACAAGAATCCACTTTTTTAATGCATGGTACATATGGAAGATCGAGATACATAACTCAAGACCTCGTTCAGATACATAAAGATGGTCGTGATACATAAATTGGATATTATTATAACTCAAGAAATCCTCCAGATATAAATTAGGCATCATACATAACTCAAGTAACCTTCGAGAACTTGACATTTCCCACTAGAGCGATCCATTGGATAATAATGCCAATGCTTAAAGTTCCCAAAGGCTTGTGTATGTGTTCTTCTCATTAATCCATTAATTGTTCTTGTATATGGAGGCAGATCTAAAGTATCTTAACCGATGAAAAGTGTCCTTCCTTCCACATGTTCAATATAAAGTCCTTACATAGAGCTTTGTACAAATGTTCCTATTTGTTCAGTTAATATATACCACCTTTTTTTTTCTTCTTTTTTCAGGGTGGTGGGGGTGGGCTTGAATAGCTATAACGTAATCTGAAAATCTTTAGCAAAAACTTCACGAGACATTTTTCTTCTAGACGAATGCGATATTAAATTTTTTTTACGGAACGCAATTGGTGCAAGGACATGCGATTGGATTAAATTTTAATGGTTGATTGGGTTGTTGACCTCTCACTAATAATTCACCAAAAGGATTTCCTCAATATCCTCTTCAGTTCCCAATTCATGAGTCTACCCATGGCTCGAAGGATATATTTCGAGAGCCAAAGCATGTATTCGTAGAATGAGCTTTGAAAATGAATAAACCTAGATTAAAAAAGCTATATAAGTTTGGCAATTCTTATCACTTTTTCATCTCAATTTAATCAATCTATCAGTCTTAACTCATCATTAATATATATACAGAGATATATGTGGTATAGACACTTATTTATATTTTAAATTACGACCTATATAAACTTCTTTCTTTCCTTATGATATTTCTAAGAGCGAGAATAATAACACCTAACAAATGCATGCATCAATATAAATAAATTGTAGGTTGTCAAAGAGAGGAAAAGATGAGATTTGAAGTTTGATTGTTCGTACTAAACATAAAAATTATCATTTAAAAAAAAAATTAATTTTAAAAAGAGCGTTACAATAAATTGAGAAGTAACAAGTCTCAAGTGGAATATATAAACACTTTTTTCTTCATAGGGTCAAAGGTTTTTCTACATGAAAAAGATTTTCTTTTTAAATAAAATGTTGTGGATGAATCATTTGAATTCCTTAAGTGCAAGACAACCCAACCAACCTAAGGCTAAGGTAGCTAGTTAGTTTAATTTATTGTGCAAAAAGTATTGGTTTCCAAAAATGACATAAATTCTTTTATGCCTAACTTCTTGGATTTGGACGGCAACTAGTACTAAACATATTCTTAATTATATTAATTATTATTATTTGTTTCATTCATTGCATGTTTCTTATCCAAATTAATATATAATATATGTCACCTAGACATAATATTTAAATGTTTCGATGGGAAGTTTTGACGAAATGATAAGAGTTATCTTCTTGCGTGTGTGTGTGTTTTTTAAGAAAATGAATTTTGAGTCTTATATTTCTAGTTGATGTATGTATGGTTAGGAATTAGGACTCGTATATGTACAATATAACTGTTGGTATTTCGTTTTCAAAATGGTAAATCCGAAAAAAATAATAAAAAAGAAAAGTAAAACCATCAATTAATCACAAAATTTAACGTGTGTACTTAAAGAATTTAATTCTTTCACTGTGACCGAAGTTTTGAATTATTTTCCCCCAACATAAGATAAATTTACTTTTTGATGGTGTAGCGATATCTCAAATGTCAATAACTTCATCGAACTCAACAGACGACAACAAATAACACACGATTCTATCTTTATTTGTAAGAAAATATGCAAAGTTTAAAAATATTTTATGATTATCAAAAAAGAAAAGCTACAACTGTTCAAAATAAAAATATACCTATCTATATTACATTCTTTTATGTAAAGTCTTTTTACCAAAACACCTATCCATTGCATACTTAATTGGTTCAAAAACTTCTTTCATACTCCAATCTATCCTAATATATATGGCATCTTTTGTTTTTTCCTACCAGAACGTAGTATAAAAATAACATGGTGGTCAATTAATAAATTAAAAATATGAATTTGTCACTAACTTAGAACATATATAAATATTTTTAAAATAATATTTTTTACTCTATTACATCCCTTCAGAAAATTAAAAATGACAAGATTCTGACCACAAAAATCAATAATGTTACTTTTCCATTTTTTTTTTTTTTGATTTTTCAGAAATATTTTGAGATACACACCAACAAACAAACAAACTACTTAAAAAACATTATATTGTACCATTTTTACAGTAACAATAACTAAAATCATTTGAATAATTATCGTATAAAAATTATGATATAGAGAGTAGCTAGAGTCCTACCTTTTTTGGGTTAATATCCCCGAAAATAGTTATTATCTTATTTTTTTTTTTAATTTTAAATTATTTTTTAAAAATATAATAACTATTAGCTGAGTGACTAAAAATTAACTCCTTCTGAGCCCCACAGAATTTATTCTGAAATTAACTTTTTACTAATTAATGATAGGTAAAGTCAAGTCAAAAGACTTTTAGTTAAACTTAACTCACAACTGGTTGATATAATCAACCATAATCCTAATTAAGTTTTGATATATAGTCATCGATACTAAAATCTGTATATCACTTTTATCCGAACAAATGAATTTTGTATACCACATATAATTTTTTTAAAAAAAATTTAATAATTGAGTACTAACTTGATGTCAATTCGATATCATGAAAAGACGGTTACATTCTTGGGTCTTAAATTATTTATTATGATTTTTAAATAGAATTATTTCAAATATATTTGTAATTTTAAAAGTTTAAAATAAAATAATTTTTACTTATCCTTAGTAATTATTGTGCTGGAGTCAACAAACACCTCAATTATATTATTCAATTAAAATATCTCGCTTAATTAATAACCTTTAAAACGTATAAGAGATAATTACGATAGATAAGAAAATACGAAATCGCAGCAACATAATGGAAATTGAGAGTTAAAAGTTTATTTAATTGAGGCCAGCTTCTGGAATATATTATAATTTAATTATATTGTAGTATAGTTTTTTTTTTTCCTCAGTGTAAGATATTAAAATATAATATTAAGTGTGAAAAAAGAATTAATGTTAGCGTGAAATTTACTTTATTGTTTTCTTTTTACCTTCCTTGATTGTAACATCTAAAAGGGTGTATGCTAAAATACTAAATCAAAATAATTCAGTCAAAGGAAAATTGCTGTTCGAAAGTGTTTATGAACGTATATTAGTGCACATGAAACTAATCACTAGAAATGAATGGATGATATCATAAAATCCTACAAATTATTAATCCAAGTAAATATACGTCTGGGGCAAGGTGCGGTGAAATAATTGTGATTTTTTTTTGCTTTAGTTGAGGGGATTGGGGTTTGAGAAAATGAAAAAAGAATAATTATTGACGGTGAATATTTTATTTCATAGTGATCTATTTAATATAACTTTAAATTAATCAGCTGGGTAAATAAACTTTGAATATTGAATAAATCAATATTCGTATACGTGATATACCAGGTCAAATTAAAGAATATATTATTTATGTTGAAAATCAGACCGACAAATAAGAAATACTTTTATGGCCCATTAGAATAATTAAGTTAACCCTATTATCTGTCGATATAAGCACAATGATTTTAAGACTATTAAAAATGAAAAATATAATATATCAGGTTGTGATTGTGATAAAGGTGGTTGTTCCAACATAGATTAACAATTACCACCACCAGTAATTTCAACCGGTTCAATCAAGACTTCTGCTTTTAATACGTGAACAACAAGTAAGTTTTCGTTTATGATTTATGCGTAATCTAATTAGTTAGATTATTTATAATGAATGTAAACCTACAATTTCGATTAGTGAATCAGATATCTAACTCTAAATTTGAGTAAAGACTGTAAAGATACGGCACCTGGACCAACAAAAGAATGATATTTGTATTCTTTCGTTGATTAGGCCCAGGTACCGTATCTTTACATGATATCAGAGTCAGGTCCATTCCCGTTTGGACTCCCGGTTCCACGCTCCAGTTGGGCCTGGGCGTGAAGGGGGGTGTTGGAGTGGGTAAAAGTCCCACATTAGTTGGGGAATGGACTGATGGTTTGTTTATATGGACTTGGGCAATCCTCCCCTCATGAGTAGCTTTTGGGGTTGAGTTAGGCTTAGGTGCGGTATCTTTACAGATTTAATTTGCTATTCTTATCAAAGTCCGACAATATTAATTTTGTTTCATCTACTCATGTACTATATCAATTTTGATATTGTAAATTCGCACGTACTTTCTAAATATATTTTTACTTATTTATTATTAACTTGACTAGAGTGACAATTTTACTATATTACCCATTGAATAAAATAAATTATTTATTTTAAAAAAATACATTAGAAAAATTAATAATACTTAATAATAAAGGTAAAATAAATATAAAATAGCAAATTATCTTTTGATAATTGAACAACTAAAAAATGTATATTCATTTCTAAAATAATAAACAAGAAAAGGTGGATAAAGACAATATTTTTGAACATATATATTTTTCAGTAATATTGAGAATTAACATGAGACGGAGGGAGTAGCTAGGTTTATACTTTGTTGTTGTGATTTGTACGTGGGGGAATATTACAAATGTTAGAGATATTTTTCAAGTTTTAAATATAACTTATTATATTTGAATTTTCATGGCCATTTTCAAATAAAGTGAAAAAATAATAATTTGAAAGTCAATAGTTTTCATGGCCAAACAAGGCTATGGTAATAAAAACAACTAGAAACCAACAAGTAAATAGTTAATGACTATTTTATCCGCCGTTGTTGGTGTGCCTGTTCCCAATTTGGTGAGTTTCATATGGTTGCTATCCCTTTGGTTATATTGGTGGTAATCTTGTTTCTCACTGGAGCTATCCACATATTTGATATGAAGTCATAATCAGAACATGAAATATCTATTTATCTTGTTCTGATAGAAACAATTTGCCATCCTTGTAGTTCTGATAACAGAGCATTATGTCTGATAACCTAAATCTTGCCACTATAATTAATCTTAAGGGTTATGCCTCATGCTAATGATCAGTTGCGTACAACTTGAGCAGTCATCTCGCTCTCTTACTGTCTACCAAATGGTTTAAGCTGTATGCACCAATTAAAAATAATTGTAGAAACTTGTAATAAGTCCAAGTCATCCTATGCATCCATTATCTGTGTTGGTATCTCATAATTCGTACAAATAAATAGAGGTTCTTGCCATGTGTTGGATGTGTATGGACTGCATTTAGAGTTAATTAGATGAAGAACATGTGTCCTGTTAATGCAAGTTCACTATTATTATGGTCTAGCTGTCTATCATGTAAGCTTGGGTGCAATGTGAGTTCTTGTTTTCTGTACAAAGCCCTTGTAATCTGCTTTTGATTATATCAGTTTTATTTGCACGAAATTTATAAGTTCTATACATACTCCCCACAGGTCTCCCGAAAATGGACCCATCATATTACCACAGTGTTGTTCTTGGGATTTGGAGTATGGTCTTTGTGGGATGCATTCCATGATGGGTAATCATTTGGTTCCTGCTTTCGTCTGATTATACTTATCTCTGAATGCTCACCTGCCTTTTCATTAATCAAATTCTAATTTCATTACAGGGAAGCTGAGGATTTGGCTGAAGTTGAAGCGCAGCTGGTCTGTATCTTTTCGATTACATATTACTGTCCAGGAATTTTAGCTTTTCTTATTTTACCTTACATGGTGCAAGTAGGATGCTGATCTAAAAGCTAATGGTGGAGCAACCAAGGGGAAGAATCAGGTAGCATTCTTGTTCATTTAGTAATACATTTGCATTTCTTTTCTTTCCTTCTTTGTTTTAAAATTATCTCTTAGGACTTCTTGTTGTTAAAGATAAATGGAAATGCCAGACAGTTATAGTTGTCAAAAAACAAGCTAAGATAAATGAACATGTCAGTCCTGTTAAGAGAAGGAAAGTTAACCTCTCGCCATCTCCATAGTAGCAATTAACTATCTTATTCCTTAGCGCCATTAAGATTCCTTTTCAGTTAATGAGTGCTATTCGTCTAGCATCTCTCTATTTGAGATGACAGTTCGCTGTCTTTCTTCCTCTTCCAGAGGCATAGTGATTATTTTATAGGCTGACAGCAAGAATTAGGTGTCTTTAGCATTTCCTAGAAAACTTGAATAAAATGCCTTACGTAAACAAAAAAATTTAAAAAATAGAGAGAAGTAATATTAACAACACACACCTATGCTAGTTAGCCGTCTTCTGATGATTCCATATGTATGCAAACACCATTGCTATCTGAGTTTCCTACCAAGGATTCTCACACATTCAACATCATTTTTCTAGCATCATTCCATGCCACACATTTATGTTAACTGAACTGGAAAGAGAGCAAGCTTACTTTCTCTCTCTGACTTACATTATTTTTCTAGCATCATTCCATGCCACCCATTTATGTTAACTGAACTGGAAAGAGAGCAAGATTACTTTCTCCCTCTGACTTGCTCTAGTTCTTGCATCCTGGATGCCAATTTCTAGACCTGTGTACATACCACTTATCTCTTAATATCCTCCTTTCTAGTCATCTTAATGGATTTCAGTTCAGGTGAAGTATTGTGCTTTTGTTGTTACAGACGATTTTTGTTTACTTCTTTTTCCATGTGTTTATATTTAGAAACAAAGTCATCTAGTGGAGGCTTTTTTGTGCAGTTATTTTATTCCTCACCTGACTCATCTTATATTGTACGTGAATTGAAACTTAAGGTTGATGTTGCAGTCCAGAGTGCCATCCCTTTACTGGCTAGTTTGTATACTTGGTGATGTGAACATTCATAGTTTGTTCCAAATTTCCTTTTACTTTTTTTGTTGACAATCTTACAAACCATATCTTTAAGCAAGTAGAGTTTGGTTTCTGGAGTGCTTTATTTGCTGCTTTGTTTTTTCAGTCAGTTACCTTTGATCTGCTAATTTTCTCGAATATCTGAGAGTTGTTCATATGCAAGTTCCTTATCAGGAATTAAACCATTAGATATGTTACAAGATCAAGATTCAAAGACATTTGTCTCCTCCTGGTGGTCTGCTGTCAAATTCTTATCCTTCATTTTCAAAGTTCTCATAAGAACCGGTGTAAATTTGCTGCAATTTTTTTTAGAAAGAAAATATACCTTTGTCAATAGCTTTAACGAAGTTATCTTTTTCTTAGGAGTCTGACGAGTTAAAGAAGCAGAGGCAACCTCTTCTCGCGCAATTTTTCTCACCCATCCTTCTGAAGGTTAAATCTGTTAAATAGCTTCCAGGAATGTGAAGTTAACTGTTATGAAACAATTATATATGATGCCTTAATGTTGCAGGCATTTTCAATTACCTTCTTTGGTGAATGGGGTGACAAGAGCCAGGTATGCAACTGCATATCAAGTGTTGTAGTGAAAAATCTGCATAATCTTCTGAGATAGCTCTTTCTAATTTTAGCAGTTGCAACAATTTTTCAGATTGCTACCATTGGTTTGGCTGCCAATGAGAATCCACTAGGAGTTGTTCTTGGAGGAATACTGTAGGTTACTCCTTTGATGTAAAGCCTTATGTTAATGACCTCTTAAATTCTCAATTATGAATGAGGGGTGCTGTTCTAATATCGCTTTGTGGCTCCTGTGTCGTTCTGAAGTTATAAAAAGATGTCAGTTAATCTTTCTGTTGACTAGGATTTATAGTTGAAAAGACATTAATGCAAGCACTCTCTGATAAAAAGAGTCACATAATTGATGTTGAGATTTGAGAATTAGTAAGACGTGCAGTTTTATGATGTAGTTTATCTTTCTCAGGGGACAAGCTTTATGTACCACAGCTGCTGTCATAGGAGGGAAAAGCCTTGCATCTTCAATATCTGAAAGAATAGTGAGTGATTTAATGTAGTTCTGCTCTTGTTTACTCCTATGTTCCTTTTGTCCATTTTCTTGATAGCAAAGTTATTGTGTGATGTAGGTGGCACTTGCTGGTGGATTTCTATTCATTGTTTTCGGAATTCAGTCCTTCCTTTCAACAGTCGAGTAACCATGACGTTTAGCTTATGAATAGTTACCCTGTTCTCTGGTTAGTCCTGACTTGCTTCCTCTTCTGCTATGCATGAGACATTTTGATATTAACGATAAGAGTACCAAAAAGTAATTGCTATGTTACACATTTGATGGATAAGACACAAGGTTGATCTCTGCAATCACTAAAAGAAAAAGCGCAGAAAAAGTACTGCATGCTCACATAGAACAATTAGCAGCTGACATGTTTCGGAAAAAATGCCCATGTTTGATGATGAATGGATTGACATTGGGACATTGCTTTCGCGCAGGAAGTGAAGATGGTCTAAATGCCTATTTCGTTTGCTGAAGTCCTCGATATGAAGGTGCAACAATTCTATAAAAAGCAATCAAGTCGGGGAAACACTATTCATTTAGATATTAATTTATATTAAGCTCTGTGTCTGGCCCAAGGCGGGCAGCCACTAGTTTTAACATACATAGACTAATTCAATGGACAGTAGACACTATTTAGCTTATGACAAGCTTGTTATGAGCCCATTGCACCATTTATATGGACTACGGTCATTTGTTTTTGATTTTCTGTTCATTTCTTTTTTCTGTTTCCATTTTGTGACTACTACCTGGAGTATCAATGTACTATCATTGAGGACGGGGTACAATCAAATCCAGGACCCCTTGACATTGGCACGTTGGTGAACCTCAGGTGATAAGACGAGTTTGATGAATGAGAGAAAATGGACTGATGTTAGTAGCTTGTTCAACAAGGGTCATTTGATCTTATTGGCTGGCGTTCCTTTTCATCAAGGAGAGGGACGTACTGAACAATAGGCAAAATGATGAAACGAAGTAGAACGAATGGAAGATATTGGACTGAGTCATTCTTTCTGCAGTTAGCCAAGTTCTCTATGATGGTTGTAGTAGATTTAAGCCTATTGTTTTCACCCCATTTTGTGTAGTCAAATCAATTGTTTTGGCAGAGTAATGTGAGGTTCAGAACTAAGAAAAGAAATAATGAATATCTATATTCCCAACTCCGAAGGCTGATATATTAGAAGTTGAAAGCACAACTACAACGACAGTTAAAATGGGATGGAAGTACTTATTAGTATAGTTAGGGGATTGCTAATTTGCATACGAGTGCGCAACACTGTTAAATAAAAGATAGAACAGTTTCAGAAAATGAAACAGAAACTGTTTTTTATACAAGATACAATATACCTAAATCTATATGTATATATATGCATCTCCTGATTGAACACCAAACTGATAATGGCATTGAAATAGTGGTGTGCGTTTGTTTATATTGTCGATTCTAAGTTCGAAAAGGAAGAGCGTTATCAAGGTTGTCAATTGGAAATGGCCTCTCTATCCATAAAGGTAAGGATAAGACCTCAAACATTTTACTCTCCTAAAACTGCAATCGTGGGAGTATATTGAGTTTGTTATTATATTCGAGTGAAATACGGTAGAGACACGTCAAGCTAGTCATTGGTAATTAGCAATCATTCATTGAGTTGAATGTTTGGATGAAAATGTTCTACTAGTACTGTTAATCTTTCTGTTTGATGATGATATGTCTGAAAAACTTTTTTTAAAAAAGACCTTGAATACATTGCAACAAATAATGTCTAGGTACTGGCTATCCATGTTGAGTTCAGTATCTTTCATGTTCTAATCATTTTGGCAATTTTGCCTTCCCACTTGGTTTTGTCAGTATAATATTCTACACAAATTCCACGTTGGCAAAGCACCAAATAAATGTTGAGTACGTGAGGGAATAAATCTTAGATCATAATGACGTATTCTAAAGTCTTACGATCTAGATATAAAGCAAATAATATTACTAGTTCAGAAACTAAGGAGACAAACATGGATCATTGGGTTTAAAGAAACAAAAACGATCACCCAAAAATCTTAACAAGTAGAATTCAAATTTACGACTAATCGTGTTGAGATGGACTTTTGGACCATTACATATATTATCAGAATCATTTCACATGCAATTTTATGAGAATTGAACCAATCTCAACATTCGACTGAATTTAAACAACTCTTACATTTTTAGATGATGGTAGAGTAAACATCAACTCAGCCTTTGAGTCATTAAGACGTCAACAAAAACACGAGAGAAGTATTAAGTATATCATGAAATAAATTCAAATTCTAGCTAGAGTCAGGAAACATATTTTAAACTGTACAAGTCTAGGTTCAAATCGAATAATTTTGCTAGTGAATTGGACTATATAGGAGAGAGATAGAGATTTAGTTCATTAATGACTTAAGCAACAGGGCATTGCTAGACTTTTCTTACTTACTGTTTGGCCTTGACTTTACTAAATTGGAGATTAGGATAAAATCTTAATCCTTAATTAGGTTCTAATAATGTTTCCCTCCACCTTCATTTCTGGTCATTTTTTTCTTTTATCACTACATAATCTTATTATAATTATAAGTATTATTTGTCTTGTAAGTTTTCACTTGTCTAATCAATTTGATTTACTGTTCCCTATTTTGTGTAGCAGCCATGAATAAAGCAAATTCTAGATTGTGTCGCATCAAGAAAACTCATTCTTTTAAGTGCTTTTGGCGTAGCGTAATAAGCTAGGCCTTTTTGTGGCACCACATGTGATGTACCTATTACTTGCTCGTTTTAATTTTTTTTTTTATCTTATATTTGACATTCAAATTAGAATCCAATTAAATTTAAATTTACATTTAAAAGTCTCACATCAAGGGGTAAATCGGTCTCACAAGGGAGATTTGAATCAGAGACTTTCGATTAAGGATAAAACAATATGTACCACTCCATTACAATACTGGTTGATTGAATTCATTTGTTCTATTTTTATTTAGTTTGTTTAAAAAATATATGTATATTTTTAGAAGCTTTTTAGTTTTAATTTTTTATACCACATGTTTTAAGACTATAAAATTTATTTATTTTTTACTTTTTTTAAACTTCATTCCAAATTGAGTTCAAATAAATAAATTGAAAGAAAGAAAATAATTAACTAGGACATTTTGATCTTCTTTCCTTTAACCTTCTTTCGATTTTTTCCGCTTTAATTAAACAAATATACTTTTGGCTCGAGGGTATAAAGTTGAAAATAACACAAAACAAAAGTAGTTCTTTGGAAAGTTGGGATTTCCACTATAATTTTTTTATTAATGGACCATGTAAAGTTTTTATTCTAAGTTGAACGTGTCGCCTAATAATTAATAAAATAAATATTAAGCAAATTCTTTTAATATGTTTAACATTCAATGAACATAGTTATGATACCTATATTTGTGAAAAATAATAACTATTAGATGAAATTCTTAAAATACATGTAAGTTAATTCGAACATTATTATTAATTAGATTTCACTATATTTTTTTGATGAACAATGTAAACGTTTTATCTAGGTGTAAGAGAGGGAGAAGGAAGGTAAACAGGTCACTTGACGATTAATAAAGCGATTGAAAAATCATAATATTATTTTAATGTAGATAAAAGATATTAAGTAATTTTTTTAACTTAACATTTAATGAAAAAAGTTAATTGATATATGTATTAGTGAAAGTAACATATACTAGATGAAATACTCGAAATTTTTTATTTTGGAGTAAAGAGGAGAAAGGAAGATGAACGTATTGCCTAACAATTAACTAAATGCATAAAAATCATAAGTGATGATGGTTTGAGTTTCTAAAATATAGTACAAATATTATGTGATTTCTTTTCACCTAATTAATATTTACAAAGTCATTTGATAACTGTATTAATGAAAGATAACAAATATTCAAACTAAATATTTGGTGGAAGAGAAGGGAATTAAAGATTGGCGAATGTGTTAGGCTAATGATTAATTAAGTGAATCGCGATAAACATAAGAAATAATAATTAAATCTCAATAGAGATAAAAAAAAAGGGAAAAAGAGACGTTATGTGATATTTTCCTCATATTTTAATGCATAGTATATAGAATTATTTAGCAACTATACTAATAAGAAGTAAAAAGGAGCGTTGAAGTAATTGATAAAATTGTTGTCATGTGATTAAAAAGTCATATATATGGTTCAAGTCATGAAAACAATTTCTAACAGAAATACAGGATAAAACGCATTTAATAAACCCTTGCGGTGCCATTCTTTTTCGAGCCCTGCGCAAAACAAAAACTTTAGTATATCAATCTTTGTATGCTTTACCCTCTTCAAACCTCGATTAATGAAATAAATCAATTCGAACATCAACCATTATAAAGAAAAAAACTAATAGTCATCCAACCAAATAAATATTACTTTGAAAAACTAATAAGCAGTTCTTTGGGAAAACTTAGTGGCATTTCATTTCATGGAGTTGCACTACAAAGTTACACGCATGTTTAATTTTTTTATTTTTATTTTTTTAGGTTTTTTCAATGATGGAATTTCAATGGACAGTGAACTAATGAGTTGGTATTTTTGCTAGTCGTGTTCTTTATATAAACATTCTACGCCAGGGGTCCATTACTTTAAATTAAGGATTAAATTATAGTTATATCATACTTAATTAATCCTTTAATTATTCTTCATTTTCCTTTTTAATCCCCTCTTTGAGATTCTTTTGTAGTCCACAAAGCAAGACAAAAACTGTAGTGTAAATGCCTGTTGAAAAAGGGAAGATTTTGTCAATGATTTTATTCTGCCATTTAAGTGAAAAAATATATTAATTTATATCAGAATCTTTTTCTTTATTATATAGGTTAATTGATCTTTGCTAGATTAGCTTCTAAGTGTCTCAATACATGTTCTTTTACTTTGTGCTTATAATAAAAAAAACTTAGATAAAATAGTTACCAACATCTCGTATTTACATCAAATGATGAAGATGGATCCAACTTGTAAGAAAAATTAAGAATTAACTAAATATTTATAATTATTTTGATTGTGAACATAAGAAAATAATTAGCAAAATGCATATTAAATTTATTTATTATCTGGTATAAACTGTGTGTATATTTTTTAGTGTATTATTCTAAGGATGTTTTACCTATTCAGCTCATTCAAAAGCAAATAGACAACCAATATGTGTTGTGAGGTGAGATGGTAGGAATTATTTTTCCACCTTTAATTTCGAGGTCTCGTATTTGAGTCTTAGGAATAAAAAAAAAAGTCCTGTTGAGAGTTTGTTGCCACTTAAATGAGCCCTATAATGCACAAATTTGAATTAGTCGGTCTCCAATACAGGTATCGGATAATGAAAACAAAAACATCAATGTATACATGGTTGTGCTTTTCAGTTTTCCAACTTTACCAAGATGCTCCTTAAAGTTCAAAAAAGGAAAAGAAGCAAAATGTGATGGTAGGCCAAATGAAATGAATGTTAGGCTTAAATTTATTCATTTTGAGATCAAAATTGAATGTTTATCCTCCAATCATTATTGGATTGTTGGCACTCCTAGACCATGAAACATAGTTATGCCAAACTTCTGGCAAAAAAAAAAAAAATGATAGGTAACATGTGTAATAACTAATAACTCAACTCACTAATGATATTGAGCCTCATCTTGCACAACTTTTAAAATGATTTATTGGAGTTTAAAGTTTATTTTCTTATATACCAAATATATTTTTTGTGTTTGATTGATTTGAGATTCGTATAAGTTGTCAGATACACCCCTTCATGAGGACAGGCCCACCATCATTTTGGAGATGTGAGGTTTGCCTGAATTCAATTAAACGTTGAGCTTCATCCCACAGTTCACGATTTTTCGCCGATTGTTCCTTTTTAAAACATCTATATATAGATAATGACACTCATCATTTCATTTCTCCTGCAACTTATGTACCTTTTAGACAACGGTTTAAAGATCTGTACGAGCAAAGTGAAAATTTTAGAAGAAAATATAGTATCACTTATCTAAAAACTTCCAATAATAGGTCTTGGTTCAAGCCAAAAAAAATTATTTTTTTCAGCAGAAAGATACAAAGTTAAATTAATAAAGTAATAAATTTAGAATACCGAATATCTCAATCCCCCCCCCCCCTTCCCCTGCCCCTAAAAAATGTGATTGCAAAATACAATTTTTTTTCATTGAAAACAGAATAGTCATAATCCAACTTAAATGGATAAGATGGGCTAAAATCAACAATCTCAACAAAATAATATCAAAAGGCTTAAAGCCTAGTGTTCAAAGCATCTCGTGTTTACCTAGGGTATCGAGACAAGCCCTACTTATAAATATTGAAATCTTAACTATTTTTTTCTGGATTAGGTTCACTCCAATTAACTAGTTTTTAGTATATATATATCATAAATTTGTGTTAAATTAAACTCAAATGTATTCTTCAGCAGCTATTTCTTCATGAATAGAACTCGTAAGTGGAAGAATCAGCAACAATATTTCTCAATCCACCAACTGTGGAAGCTATCATAATGAATACTCCAATAAATATGCATGCCTGAAAATCATAAAAATATCAAACATCATAGAACTAAAACTTAAGAAAAAAAAAATCAGAAGGAAAAAAATAAAAATAATTCAAAGGTTCAATAACAATTTATTCGAGTTTAACTTTTGTACATTGACGGTCTACGTGACTGATCAAATTAAATTGTATGCACTGACAATGTAAAAGAAATTTTACATAATACTTGTATTCTAACCTATTATGGTTCCCCTTGGCTTTTTATGTAAAACGGTAATTATCTTATAGGTGACTTGACATTATAATTTATTTTTTTACAGTCACTATATAGAAGCAAGTCAAACTCAAGATAATTACTTGTAATCAGCCATTATAAGTACTTAATAATAGGATTAGCGAATTGGAAAATATGACAATTTACATGTTACAACACACTAAGATACACTAATAGCATAAAAATTCTTTACATTGTCAGTATATATATATACCAGTTGAAACTTATTGAATTACTCTAAATTCATTGAAGCAAAATTCATTGATTTTGTTGGACTTACCCAATTTATCAACCATGAGGTGCTGAATCTTCTTGGTTTCTTGATCTTAAGCCACATTATGCATGGGAGCTGCAACAAATATTACAATTTCAAAAGTCAAAGACAATTTTAATTACTAAAGTTGGTCTAAAAAACTATGTTAATCAAACTCTTTAAATATGTTGACGAATGCATCTCAGATCCTTCAAAT
>JBDJHY010000094.1:5182681-5193695 GCA_039654485.1 Withania somnifera
AAAAAAAATTGATAGGTGCCATGTGTCAACTAATAACTCAACTCAATAATGGTATTGTAACTGCTTGTTTTTTTAGCCTAGTCCTCTCAACTTTAAAATGTGTTATTCGAGTTTAAAATTTGTTTTTTTTTACATCCAATATTATTTTTTTTGTTTCATCAAGGTATGATTCGTAAAAAGTGCCACATTTGTCCCACCACTAAATTGAGTTAAATGTTGAGCTTCCTCATTATTCAGGAGTTTTAGGGGTTAGTTTCTTTTTAAAATAATTATATTGTAGATCGATAATACTCATTTTATTTCTTTTACGACTTATGAACCTTTTGAACTACAATATAAAGATCTTTTTGAGGAAAACAAAAATCTTACAAGTAAATGTTAGACCACTATTTAAGATTTCCCGATAGTAGGTCTTAGAAGGTTCAAATCCAGAATGAATATAGAAATATGCAAAGTTAAAATTAGCCGAGCCAATAAATTTCGCATATCCAATGCCTCCCCCCCCCCCAACCCCCCTCCAAAAAAAGTGATTGCAAAATACAATTTTTTCATTGAAAAACAGAATATTCATTACAGGATATATTTAATGGATAAAAAGAAAATTTTACTAAAAACATCATGCATTCCTCCCGGGCTTGGCTCTCACGTGTCCGGAATCCGATCAGATCTACCAGCGACCGGTTTGACATATTCATATCCAGCATAAAGTCACTAAAATCTATCACTTCAGCTTCCTGTTTAACAAACTATTACTAAAAGGCACTCGATGCACAAAACATCTCGCGTTTATCCAGGATATCGATACATGCCCTACTAAATATTGAAATCTTAACTATGTTTTTTCTTGATTAGATTCACTCCAATTAACGAGTTTTTACTAGTACATATTTATCATAGATTTATGTTAAATTAAACTCAAATGTATTCTTCAGCAGCAATTTCTTCATGAATAGAACTCATAAGTGGAAGAATCAGCAACAATATTTCTCAATCCACCCACTGTTGAAGCTATCATAATGAATACTCCAATAAATATGCATGCCTGAAAATTATAAGAATGTTAAACATCATATAAGTACAACTTAAGAAAAATTTAAAATTGAAAATCAGTATTTTTTTAAAAAAAAAATAATCAAAGGTTCAAGTAATAACGAGTTTAACTTTTGAACACTAACGGCATACATGATTGATCAATTTAACTTGTTTGTACTGACACAGTAATAGAATATGTTCTAACCTACGGTGGTCCCTAACTTTTTATGAACGAAAAGCTGTAATTATCTTCTAAGTGACTTGGTACTGTAAATTTACCATAGGTGAATAGAAGCAAGTTAAACTCAAGATAACTACTCGAAATCAACCGTAATAAGTACTTAAAAGGTAGGATTATTAACATGAAAAATAAGACAATTTATGTGTTACAACATGTTAAAATATACTGATCGTACAAAAATTCTTTACTTTGTCAATACATAGCTTTTGAGACTTATTGAATGACTCTAAATTCATCGAAGCAAATGATAAAAAATTTTGGACTTACCCAATTTATCAACCATGAGGTGCTAAATCTTCTTGGTTTCTTGATCTTAAGCCACATTATGCATGGGAGCTGCAACAAATATTAAAATTTAAAAGTTAAAAGACATTTTGATTATTAAAGTTGGTCTAAAAAGCTATATTGCTCGAATTCTTTAAATATGTTGACAGATGCATGTCGGATCCTTAAAAATAGTGTATTTTTGAAGAATTTGACATCAGTACGACAATATTTTGGGAGATACCGAGCAACATAGCTAAAAAGGGGGAAAATTAAAAGATTTGGAAACTTGACTTACAAAGTAAGAAGTAGGAGCAAAACCAAATCCTCCAAAGAAACCAAGAAGATCACCAAAGAAAGGGAATGTTACTCCAAGAAACAAAGTGAAAGCTGCAACATTAACGAGACATTCCTTTTCAGAGATCACTGTTAGAGGCGGATTTAAAATTTATATTTAATGAGTTTGATTTTGAAGATTCCTAGCATTGTAACGCTAAAATTATGTGTTCAAATCTAATATTTCTCTAAATTATGCGTCCAAATGAACCCATAGCCAAAAGGCCATATCCGCCCTTGATCATAGTATAGTTAAATGAAGGGCCAACAACTAGTTAAATTTTATTTGTGACGTTGGGTCAGAAAATATGTAAAGAAAAAAGTCCCTAGCTCACCAACGTATGTAGTACGAACGATGAATCTTAGCAATACACCTGGTGGGAAATTCCATGTATTCACCAATTTATGTTCCACCAGATCAAATATTGGCATTGCATAAACCTGCAACAATCATTTTCTTTGTTACCTCGAGCTACACGACTAGTGAAAAAAAATGCTTAACGATCGTTAGCTCGTGTATTCGAGTACCTGATAGCTGCCTATGACATGAACAACCACCATTAAGTTAGCAGCTGCAATAAGCCAAGATGGCCTTTCAAGTCCCACAAGCACGTTGTCATCGACATCTTGGCCAAACGCCCAGTACCCAACGAAAGCAACAGGGAAATAACACAGGGCATTGACAAAATAAGCCCATACAGCACCTTTCCACATTGGTACTCTGGAAGGCTTCTCAGGTGTTGATGGAATTGTAGCCTGTATCTCAAGTACCACGGCGTGACCTGCATAGGCAAATGAAACTTGGCCTAAAGCATTGAAGACGCGGAACATGAAGTCTACTGGAGTAGTTTTCTTGTACGCGTAGCTCACGTTTGAGACTCTGCCTTTGCCCACACAACCAACCCATGCTATAGTTGAATAGCTGCAGCACATCAGATAAACAATCCCAATTGAATTTTGTGAGCATCAGTTTCTATTATTGAGATGAAAGCTTGTAACATCTGATCTAATTTATTATGTTGCTCGGATTCTTTAAATAATGTTTATGCACTCGTGTTGGACCCTCCAAAATGCATTCTAAGTTAGTGAAGAAATGTTGTCTTAATAGATTACAATACTCATTATTAGTGGTGGAACCAGAAATTTACGCTTAATATTTGAACGAATGACTTGGAGCAATTTTTGAACCTCCTCTACCACTAAAATAGAATCTTTCCTTATACGACTCCGAATTCAATAGTATATATATAACAAGAAAAGACAATTCTTGCACTATTTGTACAGCATTTTTTCGGCAAAAGGTATTCAATTGAATAACATTACCACAACCTACCCTCGCTCCGCCCCTGCATATCTTTAGTTCAAGACCACAATATTCAAAAGTTTTCTTTACTTCTTAAACTCCGTGTCAAGTCAAAACTAGACAAACAAATTGAAATGAAGCGTATATTTTTGGAGGATCCAAAACAGGCACGACAATATTTTTGGGAGTCTAAGCAACATAGCCTAGCTATTAGGCTAGTCTTAAAGGATGAATCAAGTAAATTAGTTACCTCAGTGACATGATTGCAGCAGCTAATGAAACACCAGAAACAGAATTGAAATTTGGCAACTGTGACAGAAAGAAATGAATGGCTCCAAAGATGCAAATCCAATAAGATTGTCGAATTCTAGTGCAATTAGTACAAGCAATCTCCATGAATTTCTTCAAGCACTTTCCTCCAGTAACCATATACACAATGTCACAACCAACCTGAACAATTAACTGCTGTGGAAGCACTATCCATGCCCCAAGTTTTGGTCCAAAAACATGTTTTCCAAGATCCTTATATCGATCAAAACGAACTCCGGGTACACATTCATGTAGCTGTATCATTTGCCACATTGTGTTCAAGGTTATACACCATGATAAGATCATCACCACTGTCCCTGGACCCCTGCATGACAAGTACTTTACTTCAAATACAATAAAAATAAATCCCTAATAAAAGTATGCTCTCTTCGACTGTTCAAGTTTTTAAACAAGCTAGTCGCACAATCTCAACATGGTAGCACAGCTGTCAGAGGAGCCTAGGGAAAGAATCACACCAGCACATGAGGAAGTATGCTGCAGACATAATTAAGTCATAAAACCCTGCTTTTTTCTCACAACTTAAGTTCTTAGACATGATGGCCATACAATTCAACATGGTATCGGAGCAGACATGTTGAAGGTATAATTAAGCAGTAAAAATGTGCTTGCTGTCATAACTTAAACATTTAGACTGAGCATACAATTCAACAAAATCTAACAATTTATAAGGATCGATCCAACAAGAACATCATAGTGAAAAAGACCATTAAATGCTTAGGAGAAAAAAAAAACATAAAACTCTGCATGTTTAGTATACATTACCATCCTAAGTAGGCCATGGCATAAGGCAGGCTAAGAACACCAGCACCAACCATGGCAGTGACAGTATGAAAAGTTGAATACCACCATTTCGCTTCACGTGGGGGACCATCTTCTGCCCATTTTTCATCTGATGGAACTTCCTGCAAATTCAAGATTCATGAACAAAACCAGTATTTTTTCCCATTCAAGAAACAAGGTTGTAAGTTCAAGAAATTTTGCAATAAGTTCACCTTTGGGGCTGGTGGAGGAGAAGATGAAACCATATTGGCTAATGAAACTAGAAAAACAGACAAGGAATGTGTGAACTCTTTGAGCAAACAAGAACATGTATTTGTACTAGTTCTTGTCACTGATACTTGACTGGAATAAAGGTTAAAGAAGTTGCTTTTACTGGCTGCTTTTCCTAGTTGTAATCCTTAAAAGGGCAACGAGTATTATAAGAGTTAATAGTCAAATCACTTTCCCAAGTTTCATGCCTCAACGATGCATTGTTCCTTTTATCTACCTAAACTATCAATATTAATGTATTAAAACACACCTCGTTGAGTAGTTGATGGTACATAGTGTATAATCTTTGGCCATCCCAGTGCACTAAGCTTCCGCTATATGCAGAGTTGGAGAACGGGTCAACCATAAAGGTATACTCTCTATTTTTGTTATAAAAAAAGGTGTGAAGTGGCGCTCTACATGGATAAATATATTTCCACCCTAATAGGTCAAGCACACCCAAAGTATCACACTTTTTAAACATTTATAGTAGAAAATCAAAGGGGGGGGGGGGTGAATTAAAATTTTCTTCCTTAGTCGACTATCAATTAGTGATAGTTGAATCACCTGCAGGTTAGTATAAGAACAGACAAAAAAGTAAAGGCAGAGAAAAGCAAAATAGAGACGAGAATTTTTTATTGATTCGAATCACCAATGTTACGCCTAGTCCAGCCCCCTTGTGCTTCAAGAGTTTCCTTATAGATCTTTTGAAGAATTACATGAATCTTCTTGATGAGTGAGTCTCATGATTTGAACTAACTCACTTCTTTGACCTGATATAGCCTCTACCTTTATAACACTACTGTTCTGCTATTTTTTTCTTTGCTAACACAAATGCACACTAGTTCAGTATACGATGCTTGATGAAGGATAAAAGATTCTAAACAGATTGGTCAAGTGAAGTTGCATCACTATCCTAACATTTGGCAGCCTTCTTTATATGTCCGTCTACTGCAGCTCGGTAAGGAAGCCCAAGGGATTTCATCTCAATCAAGTATTTGGAGTGTCCTTGATTGAGCAATAGAGCAAATCATGTCCATATTAGATATATCCATGACTTTTATTTGATTTTCTTCCGTCTTTGGATCCTTCTACCCCGATACACGACTGTGAATCTTTTCTTGATTCTTGGTGTAGATCCTTTACTTTCTGAACTGATGATGGATGCCTTGATTCTTGCTTGATTGATTTTCATTTCTTTTGCAGATATTCTTTGATTTGCTTCGCAGATCTTCTTGTTTCTTCCGTTTCTTGATTGATTCTTGGGAGTCTTGTTTTCCTTGTTGGGTGCTGCTTCTTGATTGATTTCCTTGTCATCTTGATTGGCTTTCTTTTTCTTTTTTGAGTGTTGTTCCTTGATTGGTTTCCTGCGAGAGTGAACCACTATTTGGATTATCTTTTATTAAAACATAATAAGGATAACAGTCTCACCTTTCTTTTTTTGAAAATGACAATTATCAGTCAACCAAAAGAGATGATATAATAATCTGAAAGAATTTATTTAAAGAGTTTTCTAGTCTTTATTTTCTTGAGCCAATTTATTATATTCATCAATCACTTTTTTAAGTTCATTCGTTAAGTCAAAAGTGGCTCTAAGATTATTACAGTTTGGAAATTTAGGTTTCTTACCTCACTGGTTTCACCCATAGCCGTAAAGCATATATTTGCAGTTTCAGCATGATCTTTTTCAGAGGCTTCTTTATCTCTCTAGGCTTCAAAGTTCTTTTTGTTTTGATTCTTTCTAGAACCTCATAGTCTGAGGTCAGGACAGTCTTGTCATATGTGACCAGTCTTTTCATAATGATAGCATCTTTCATTGTCTTGTTGTTGGTCATTGTTTTTGAATTGTTGCTGCGATGGCCTTAGTTTCTTATATCTGATCATCTGTCTAAACCCTTGTTTTATAAGGGCCAGTTCTTCATCTTTTATTTTGTCAACTTCTTCTTCTTCATCAGGAGTAACAACACTAAACGCCATAATCTTCGTCTTCTCTTTTTTATTATACCTGTTAATATAATTTTGTTCTTAGGCTATAAGATTACCTCGAAGTTCATCGTAGGTCATCTTATCTAGATTTCCATCTTCCAGAATGGTAGCTTTGGTTTCCCATATCTTTGGCAGGCTTCATATAATTTTTCTGACTTGTAGTCCATTTGTGTATATCATATCGAGAGATTTTAAGTTCACAGATGATTTTGCTAAATCTAGAGAATATTTCTTCGATGTTATCATCCTCCTTCATTTTGAACAGTTCATGCTCGTTTACCAGCGTGCTGGCTCTTGCTTCCTTCACTTTGATTGTGCCTTCATAGGTGAATTTCAGTTTGACCCACATTTCATTGGCAGTGTCGCACGTTGATAACTTGTCGTATTCTACACCACTAACTGCACAGTAAAGTAAATTATAGCTCTAGCATTAATTTGTAATACCTCTTGTTGTTTTTCATGATATTGAAAGATTCCAAATCTATGCTGCTAAAGAAGTTTTTGTCTTTCTGTCCTGGAACTAGCTTCGGTTCATTTTTAATAACCAACCATGCTTGAAAGCTGTTTGATTTTACAAAATAGTGAATCTTGTTTTCTAATGGGAATAATATTGTCCATTGAAGTAGAGTGGTCTGTTGGAAGAGTGTCCGTCTTGTAGAAGAGCTCATGGAGTTTGATAGTTTTTCATTTATTCTTTTCCTCAAGTGCTGTTAGGCGCCTTTGGTGAGGACCTTCTCTAATACCAATTGATACTCAAGTGGGAGGGGGGTAAATTGAAATTTTCTTCTTTAGTAGACTACCAGTTAGCGATAGTCGACTCATCTGCAGGTTAGTATAAAAATAGACAAAAAAGTAAAGGCAGAGAAAAGTAAATAGAGATGAGAATTTTATACTGGTTAGGATCACCAATGTGGTGCCTAGTCCAGTCCCCTTGGGCTCCAAGGGTTTCCTTATATAGCTTGTGAGGAATAACATGAATCTTCTTGATGAGTGAGTTTGATGATTTGAGCTAACTCACTTCTTTGACCTGATACAACTCTGTCTGTATAACACTACTATTTTGTTATACTTTTTATTTTAATAAGGATGTATACTTATTCAGTACACAATGCTTGATGAAAGATCAAAGATTCTAAATATATTGTTCAAGTGAAGTTGCATCACTGTTCTAATATTTGGTTGTCTTCTTTATATGTTCGTCTGATGTAGCTCGTTAAGAAGCTCAAGGGTTTTCATCTCAATCAAGTATTTGGAATGTCCTTGATTGAGGAATCAAACATGTCATATCCATATCAAATATGTCTATGATTTTTTCTTGATTTTTGGTATAGATGCTTTCCTTTCTGAACTGATGATGGATGTCTTAATTCTTGCTTGCTTGATTTCATTCCTTTTACAGATCTTCTTTGATTTACTTCGCAGATCTTCTTGTTTCTTCGGTTACTTAAATTGATTCTTAAGAGTCTTGTTTTCCTTGTCGAGTGTTGTTTCTTGATTGATTTTCTTGTCATCTTGATTGCCTTTCTTTTCCTTTTTGAGTGTTGGTCCTTGATTGGTTTCCTGCGAGAGTGAATCTCTATTTAGATTGTATTTATTAAAACATAAGAAGGCTTACAATAGTTCAACTATTCAGTGTTTGTATTGCATACCTAAACTATTTGTTGTTAGAGGGACTAGGTGGACTATTTTAATAGGATTTTCATCTCTCTCATGTTTTTTGTCGAGTAGTTTCAAATATTTAGCCAACTCAGTAGCAAGGTATGTTTTAATATATAGTGTGATAGTTCAGGCATGTAATGAAAATATTAGATAATCGAGATATGAAACTCGCAAAAATATAATATAGTTTACGTGTGCTTTAACCTATTCATGCAACTTATAATGTACACATTATAATACCGAAATTAATTAGATCACTTAAAAAGCGAAATTATTCTACACATTATTAGATCACTTACAAGACAACTTCAGATAATGTTCATGAAGAGCAAAATTAATAAAATTAAAAAATAACAAGTCAAAATGTAACAAATAAACTATATTATTTCGATTCTTCAAAAATATTATCAAATTCTTAAAAAATGTGTAGATTTAGGAAAACCCAAAGTACACATTACAATATGTTTAAAGAGCCTCAAACAATATAAATGATTGTGTAAAAGTTCTTTACACATAAAGAAAATGTTAGAAATCTATATAGTACAACATTCAAGTTTTGTCTACCTAGTATTAGTGCAGTCCAGTCACTGAGCCACTTCCGACGAAGATGGATCAAATGCATACTTTTCGTATAATATTATATGGAGTAGAGATATTAAATATTAATTATTATAAATATATATTTAATTTTAAATATTTTTAACACAAATAAAAAAAATATACATATTTTTTATTAAATTCTTGATTTCGTCACCCACTGCCAGCTACTAAAAAAAAATGCGAAAAAAAGTTATTTTTCAAGCAGTATAGGCTATGAGAGCCAATGACTTTTAACATTTTTGGCTCTTTAAGTTCATATAATGCTTAATTAATTGAAGGTCAAGATTCTTCAATCCCTCCAATTTTGGATCAATAGTAATAAATTTTAATTTTATTTATTATGATATCTGACTAAGTAGATTTAGCTTTAAGTTAACTGAACCGTGCACTTTTGATACTTTGCTGAGAATATTTACATATTTATCATAATATTAATTTTTCCACCACTTAATCACTGTTGCATCATATTTTTTGACAACAATATTGTTTTAAAAACAGTGTGAATATTGTTCCTGCATAAACGGATCAAACTATACATTTCCAAAATACTAAAAATTTATCAATAATTAAGAGATTCAAAGTATTGTTATGGATAAATTACATAATTAACTGAATATTTTTATCATATTTACATTTTATTCTATTACTTTTAAAAAATTATAAAATATTTTTTTTTAACTTGAGCCTGATATATAACTTGAGCGATTTGAACGACGCCTAGATATGTGTAATACATCTCATATATCGTGACTACGTAATATTTTACTTGTCTAATCATATATCCAACCGATTTAATATGTATTTATATGTATTTAGGTTATTTGAGTTATGTATCACACTCAATTTATGTACTCACGACCCTCTGTATGTATCTGGAGGGTTTCTTGAGTTATGTATCGCGATCTTCCGTATGTATCGCACGTAAAAAAAAAATATAAGACATAATTTTAAAAACTAATGATATGAGGAATAACTTACTCGTATAATAATATATTTTTTGTTTATTTACCTTATTATATATTATCCTTTTCTTTTAATAGAAAAAGAAACTACAAAGCTCCCATATGGTCATTTTCATGTTAAGACTTAAAAGTGAAGAATTTCAATATTTCATGACTTGACTAATGATAAAAAGAAGTTTTAGTTGGTTGGTGATTTGTGCCTATCTTGGCATCATTACAATAGTTAACTTTATAGAGAAGCAATTTTATACCACATAATAAATTAAAAAAAGATTAGAAGATGTATGTTCATTAAAGTGTGTTGCATTTTTTGTGAAGTGTCCCATTTACTAGGGATCTATATATATAAAATCAATCATGACATAAAATCAAATAGTCACTGGGGGATTAATTTGACTATAAATTATTAGTTTATATAAAGTATACATATATTCAACCACAAACCCCACACTAATAGAAAGAAAGAAGGAAAAAAAGCAAAGAATTTTCCACTACTAGAGGCTAGGGGGAAAAAGTTAATATATACAACTCCCACCATACAAATATTCTTAGAGACAATTATACGAGAATAAAACAGATTAAAAAAAAAACAGAAAGAAATTATTATCGTAATCCCACTTTATCTGATGCAGTTATTATTTAAAGAGTTTAAGAAATTCTTTATAATCACGGTTTCCTTTTTCTAAAAGATAAATCTGAATTATTGTAGTTATTATAAATATTTAAACTTAATTTCAGAAACTTAAAAAATTTATATTTGAATTTACGCTCGAAAAATAAATAGTTTGATTTGATTCTCATATTCTGAATCGTCTTGCATAAAGTGGAGAGTGAGAGGGTACTAATATAGAAACCTCCTACCATATCAATATCAATATACAAAATTAGAAGGGAATAAAACAGATATATTGAAAAGGAAAAAGAAGGAATAAAGTCATAGATTCTCAAAACTATATAGTATAAAAATTGATTGACAGTAATCATAAGAAAAAAAAAAGGCCATTCCAAAGTTGCATAACAAAGTAAGAATCACAAAAAGGATAAATCTCACAAAGCAAACTCATGATAGTATGACTTAGCGATTAATAAAGTAAACAAATATGAGATAATTAGTGTGTTTAAATTTTTGATAGAGATAAAAGAATATTAAACAATTTCTTCTAATTTAATTAAGCTTAGATTAAAGACAAGATTTTAAATAATTTATGGGTTCAGGATGCTACTGACTCACTGATTGTTTGAGTTAGTGATTCAAAATTTAATTTTTGCATA
>JBDJHY010000094.1:5195030-5209698 GCA_039654485.1 Withania somnifera
ACTTTCATAATTTATATGCAAAGTGGTAATCCCAAATTCTCCAACTTGCAAGAAATTCGTGATTTGGCAAAGATATTAGTTGAGGCAAATTTTGTGGAGACTTATTCACTTATTTATTTAATTTTAAAGTGGAGTTTGATTTTAGCTGTTGCTATGATAACTATGGAAAGAGAATTATCATCTATGAAGCACATAAAAAATAAAGTGCGAAATAGCATTGGAGATCAATATTTAAATAATTGTTTAGTATGCTACATAAAGCGTGATGTATTTACAAATATAAGTAATGATGTCATCATTGACTGTTTTAAGAATATGAAAATTTGGCGGGGACAATTATAAATGAATGATGAATAGTTATGATATTAGTAATATTATTAAATTTTTTATCTTTATTTATTTCATTATCTTAGTCAAAAGTATGAATAATTTAATTTGAAATCTAAAGTTGATCTAATTAATGAGTCTATTTGGCACCCCCAAATTCCAAATTCTGAATCTGCAAATGGTGATCGAGGTTACCGGTATATTGCTCTTTCTATGTTTACCTTTTTATCTGATAGTTGATCAATGACTCAAGTACATTTTCATTTTTTTTAATTTGAATATTCATTTACTGTTAGCTAGCTTTATAGACCTGTTTTTCTCCTTCATGATTTATTTAGCTAGTTCTCCTCTATTTTTCACTACTTGATTTATTTTAGTGATTTATTTTTTGATTATCTGGTTGTTTACTGCTTTTATTTCCACTATACACTTAGTTAGCCTATGATCCCTACTAGGTATTCGATTGCTTCAATTTTTTGGAACTTATACTACATTTCTGTATTTTTTTTGGTGCAGATCCTAGTACAAGTGATAGTCATTGATTTTGGATATTGATGCAACTTGTGAATATCAGAAGTAGGAGTAAACTCTTGGTGACAAGAGCCGACTATATATTTTTTTATTTTTTTATTTTTGATACTCTTCTATTTTTGAGACAGACTATTTACTTTTCTTTTGAGATTTTTGATTGATGTACTTAGTGGCATATTGTAGCGAATACCAGATTTTGGGTGATTGTGCTTTTTTTTATGTTTCGCTTTTTTGTCATCTTTATTCTTGTGTTCATGCAGAATTTCGGCAATGGTGGGATTGTAGGTGTCCTTATGACCTGAGAAATCATGTAGTAACGAATAGATACCTTAATGGTTGGTTTTACAAGTAATATAGCCTCCTTAAGTCGTTTTATGCTAGCACAAGCCCCGATTAAAAAATTTCAAAAGAATTCCTAAAATTGATTTGAATATTGGGAATAGAACATGTTCTTTCACTTGACTATTTAGGTGTAAAAGAGTTGATGCACGTATAAATTTCGATCCTGTCCTAATCAACTCTTGATAATGAACAATTTATAGTGACTGAGGTTGAAAACACTTTGATACTTTGTGTAGAAATTATATTATGAGTATCTTGAGATTGATCTGTGTGATGTATAGTAATGTGGAGACTTCAAAAGAACTTTGGGATTTGCCGGAAAAGAGTATAAAACTAAGGATGTAAGTTGACGAAGTTTGTTGCAGTCAAAATTTTGAACTATAAGATAGTGGATAGCAAATTTGTCATAATCTAATTCCAAGAGCTACAAGTTATAATGCATGAATTTTTTTGTTGAAGGTATAACTTTAATTAATATGTCTATTAAAAATTACTGATTTTGTGAATAATTTTGAATTTTCATTGAAGGTTTAATCATCAATGAGACGTTTCTAGTTGCAGTTATGATTGAAAAATTATCTCTTTTATGAATGGAATTAAGAGCTAGTGATACATAAAAACAGCGAGTTAAAAGTTGAATATCTGATTATTCGGTTAAGGATCGAAGAAAATAATAAGATCGTTCAATAGAGAATATATAAAAACTCAACAATGATGAAAATAAATATTGTTGAGACTGCTCCAACTAATTCAAAAAAAGAGGATGAAGTCTTCTGAATCAAAGAATTATCTAGCAAGAAGAAAATTTATCACAACTGTGGAAAGACTGGTCACAAGCTGTGAAATATGATGCTTCAAAGGAAAAAAAATTACGCAAACATGGCTGAAACAGATGTGGAGACTGATAAATTATGTGTTATGTTGTCTAATGCAACTTAATAATTTTTTTTAAAAAAATAATGAATTAATTCTAGAGCCACTCGATATATTTGTGCTGTTAAAAAATATTTGCTTTATATTCTTCAGCTGGATCCTATAAAAATTATTTTAGGAAACTGAAATGTTCAAGAATGAAGGTTATGAAAAAAATATTTCTGAAGATAAAGTTTGGTAAGTTGGTGACTCTGAACAATGTTTGTCATATTTTAAAATTAGGAAGAACTTTGTTTCAATTGATCGTTTTAGTCAAAGTAGGTTTAAGAATAAAGCTGTAATAAGTAGAAGAGAAATATATGTAGAAAAAATTATCTTATTAATGACATTTTCAAACTGAATGTAATGTCCATTTGCGATGAAATTTTTCTTTTTCTTATTTACTTGAGTCAACTGATTTATCGCATTTTTATTTAGGATATGTCAATCATAAAATCTTGCATAAAAGGATTAATTTAGAGTTATTGTTCAAGTTTAAAAATAATCAATCAATTTAACTTTAACTAGTCAATACATATGTTACACATTCTTATAAGGCAGTTGAAAGAAATTCAAGTCTCTTTGACTCAATTCACATAGATATTTGTGACATGGAGTCAATATCATCTCGCAGTGCAAAGAAGCATTTCTTAAATTTTATTGATGATAGTACATGATATTGTCATGTTTAATTGATTAGTAGTAAATATTAAACAATTAAAATATTTAAATAATACAAAAATAAAATTGAAATACAACTTAACATAAAGACCAATGTAATACAAAAATAATAGGATCGACGAATATGAATCTTTTCTTTTTAAAATATTTAGAATATGAAATTATTCACCAAACAACTGCCGCTTTTCACAATCAAATAAAATTGGAGAAATAAATAAATAAAATATTAATAAAATAATGAATGTCTTGTTGATAATTGCTGATTTACTCCGTGATTTGTGATAAAAAAAATGGTCAGTAGAATACTTAGTTGAGTTTTTTTTAGCAAAATATAATATATTCAATACAAAAATTGGTAAGAAAGAAAGCCTAACCTTGAATACATGAAAGTGTGGGACTATTTGATTAAAGTGCAAATTCCTATATTCAAAAGAACAAAAATAAAATTCATAGAATATGCTACAAATAGTAAAGCATATAAATTTCTGGTTCATGAATTAAAATATTTCAACATTCATGTTAATATGATAGTGTAATCAGATAGTGCTGAACTTTTATAAATATTTATCCGTATGAAAAAATGTGAGTCGTCTAACGAAGAATCTAAATACTCGAGAAGAAACAAAAAAATATTTTCGATAAGAAAAATCCAAAATGTAGCAAACATTAAAAAAACTTCTACTTCCTTTGGCTAGACTTTCTAGTATTTTTTTGAAAAATAAGCTTCAAATTTTTTTATGAAGTCATGACTTTTTCAGAAGCTCAATTTTAGAAAAAGGCAACCTATAGTGATATTGAATGCATAATGAACAATCATATATAAAAATTAGTTGATTATTCTTCAGAAAATAAATCTTTAAATTTTAATGATTTTTCAGAAGAAAAATTGAAGATGATAACACTATTAACAAATAAAAATAAAAGTTGTCATCAAAAGGTTTAGACAACGAGAAGATTTGTATTACTTTGATACATACTCACCGTAACACGAATTACATCAATTCAAGTGTTAATAGCGTCAGCTGTTGGGTATGTTTTGGAAATAAATAAAAGGGATATAAAGACACCCTTCTTAAATGATGATTTGGACGAAGAAATCTACATGGAATAAACTGAAGGTTCTTGAGTTTTGAAAATGAAAAAAAGTGTGTTGTACTAAAAGAAGCATTCAAAACGGCATGTGAAATTTGATCATATAATACTTTTAAATAATTGTAAGATTAATGAGTTTGAAAAATGCGCTTACATTAAAAACATTTCGAATCAAATCATCATTGCTTGTTTATGGTAGATGATATGTTGATAATGAGTAATGATATTGCTAACATAAATGCTATGAAGGGTATACTTGCTAGTAAATTGATATGAAAGTTAGGAATTGATGATTTAAGATTAAAAATTTATGATCCATAAGACTCCACGAGGTCTAGCATTATTTCAATGTTCATGGATCGATTTGAATTGGTTATTGGTCAAAATAAAAAAAAAATTAAATTAGTTGATTTCTAATTTCTAAATCAAACCAAATTAAATTAAATAAAAAATCATCGGTTTGATTTTTATCATTTTAATTCAACTTTGTTTGATTTTTTATTATTTACGATTAACTAATGATAAATTGATAATAGTATAAAAAATGATAATGGTGATGGTGAAAATGCTTGCCTAGATGCAAGTCCTAATAACGTCAACTAAGCAAATATCTTAGCCTATCTTATTTGCCATTGATTTATCCCTTGAATTTATGAACCAAATATCAAAATAATAAGCATTGATAGTACTTCCTATAGGATAAATATCTCATGTGAATGTGTCTTGTGGGGAAACAACCACCAAGAAAGTCAGTTCTCAAAAAAATGCTCTCCGAAAAACTTAAAAATTGCAATATCGTTGGGCTAAGTGTTAATTCTAAGAAGAACTCCTCGGAGTGTTAAAGTTAAAACTCATGATTAAACTGTAATAAATTATTATATTTTATTGATGAATAATATATAAATAATTATAATATTCTTATATATAATTTATCGATTTGATTTGGTTATTCATATCGATTTATTTGGTTATTTTTTTTTATTTTATAAAATCATTACAAAATCAAATAGTATCAATTCTTAAAATTACAAATCATATTAAATTAAATATAATTTTTTTAATTGATTCAGTTCTATTTTTTATTTAGCTTGACTTTTATTCAAATCACGAATAACCCCAATCTCCATTTTGTTATATCTAAACAATATTAAAAAGTATTTAATTATTTAGACTTTAAAATTGTAAAAATATCAATTGATATACACCTTGCTCTTACTAAGAACAAAGGCAAAAGTACGTCTAAATAGAATTATTCTAGAGTGTTGGAAAGTTTGGTGTACATCATGAATTGTATGCAATCATATATAGCCTGTGTTATAAATAAATCGATACACAGGTAATCTTGATCAAAGTCATTTGATGTCTATGCAACGAGTTTTCAGATATTTAAAACATATTCGAAACTTTGCTCTGCATTACAAGTATCCAACAATTATTTAAAGATATAATGATGCAATAGAATCACCGGATCAATTGAAAGTAAATTGATATATTTTATCATTAGTGGATGAGCAGTTTCTTGAAAATCATCCAAATATACATGTATCACCTGCTCTATAATGGAGTCTAAATGCATCGCTTGAAAAATGACCAACGAAGAAGGTAAATGTGTCTAAAAATTTTCGAAGACATTCTATTTTGGATCAAACCATTAGCTCATATATACGAATACATTGAGATAGACAAGCTGAAGGATTGAGAATGTTATGTATAACGAAAGTATCGTTACAAACGCTGGAGACATAATACCGTTAGACAAATACCCGTCTATTAAAATGATCATAATTGACTATGTAATGTCAAAAATAATGTGTTAAATTCACTTACAAAAGGTCTAACTAGAGAGATTATTTAAAAATCATAAAATGGATTGAGACTATGGTCGAGGACAAGTCATCGTGATAGTAACTCTAACTAGAAAATAAAAAATTTCAAAATTTAGGTTCAAGAAAATCAAATAAAGTCATTAGTAACAGTTCAACATTGTCAAAATAACTCTTTAGTCTATTTTTATGATAATGAAAACGTTTGATATCAGGATAAAACTTTAAAACTTTTTAATAATTTCTAAATTTTATAAAGAGTATATCAAATAGTGTATGTATGGGATGATACAATAGGAATTACCTATGTAAGTGTAAAGTGTAAGTCACTTCAAGAAAATTTTTAAGGCTAATTCTCTACATATTTATGAACCAGATAGTGTTCATAGCTGAAACGAACAAACAGTGAGAATTAAAGACGGTTAATGAATTAATTGTGTGACTTATGTTGTCAAGATATACAACAAAGCTCGATGATTTAAAGATATCAAACCTATCAATTGATCGAGTATATCCGATATATATTCATTATGAAAAGTTTAAAAGAAAAATCTACTTATCCAGATGCAATTAATTCTTATATGCATATTTTTCATTATGTAGTCATTTCCTATTCATGAGGGGGATTGTTAAATTTTTAAAAAATATGAATGAAAATTGAATTGTTTTTTTTCGAAAAGATACCAAGTGAAAGGGTGCAACTTGAATAGCACCTGTTCCGAAACATTGTGACTTTTTTGATAGGTTGTGACTTTTGATAGGTTATGACTTTTATGATAAGATACAAATGAGTTTACCGAAGTTATTAAAGTTTGAGGTGCCGCTACATTAGTAACAAGTATATTTAGGGAGGAATAATCCATAACCGTGGATACAGTGAGTAAATTAAATTTCTTAAGGACACACATTGAATTTTGTAAATCCAAATATTTTCTTTTTCTTTTATATTTTTCAATTTATTTTGACTTTGTGGTTAGCGTTTCGAATAAAGTAGAATAACATAGCCAACTTGGTATAAAAAATTTCTTTATGGCATTATAGAGAAAGGAAGAAACACTAGTTTAGTCTTAGGCTAAAATTTAAATAATTTGAGAAATCTGCATAGGTTTTAAAAATCAACCTTTCGATTACCTGGTGTAAATCCTAGTTAAGATAAGCCTATATCATTTATCAAATGAAGCGGGTGTCCATGACTTGAGAAAAAACTTTTTGGTCAAATGCACGAGATTGACTAAGTATTTTATTCTAATAATATAGAGCCAGAATGAATTATTTTATTTTTATTGCTAGTTCTTCCTTCTGAGTTGAAAGTGGTCATTCACATAGGTGGGCGTAAACTAATCATTTTAAAGAAGAGTTAAGGCCAATCAATCACTTGCACTAAAGTGTGTCCTAACAGCCAATTGAGTGGATTAAGATTATAGGAGATCATAGTTCAAATTTTAATAGAGATAAAAAAAATCTATGATATTTCCTTCAATTAAAGTCTTATTGGATAAAATTACTGAATACAATTATAGAAAAAATACACATTCAAACTTTTAGGCTCCACTTGGCATGAATAAAACTTTCATATGTTTAGAATTGTTGCTAAGTGGGAAATTCCAGCATCCAAGATTTTGAACATTCATCCTTTTGACATAAAATCAAGAAGAGATAAAAAAAGTTCATGAGGCTTAGCTCAACGGTCACCGAGTCCACCTCTTGCAGTGTGCCTTACACCCTACGTGGGATCGATATCTGGCAGCAACAAGAATTTTGTTGCTGATTATAGGGTACCGTTGAGGCACCTCAAAATAAAGGGTTAAAAAAAAAGGATAAAAGCAAAGAATTTTCCACTATTAGAGATTAGGGGGAAAAAGTTAATATATTAAACTCCCATTATATCAATATTCATAGACAAAATTATATGAGAATAAAACAGAAGTACAAAAAATTAAATAGAAAGAAATTATTATCATAATTCCACTTTATGAGATGCAGTTATTATTTAAGGAGTTAAAGAAATTCTTTATAATCAAGATTATTTTTTTCATATTTTTTTAAAATATTTTAGATTATGAATTATTGTAATTATTATAATATATTTTATTTAATTCTTAAATTAGTTGTTATAATATTTATTGACTGTTTTTATCTTGAGCCGAGGATTTATCGAAAAAAAACCTCTCTAGAAAACTTGTTATGGACTGCATGACCCACTCCAAGCCCACTTTGTAAGAGTGTATTGAATATATTATTATTGTTGTTTAATTTTATTTTAGAAACTTGCTGATCCTAATACTTCATTTAACACTAAAAATTAGATAATTTTAATTTTCGTACATTGAATGGGCTCACATCGGAGGGAATAATATATAAACCTCCCACCATATCAATATCAATATACAAAATAGAAGGGAATAAAACAGATATACATAAAAGAATAAAAAAAGGAATAAAGTCATTGATTCTCAAAACTGTATATATAAAAATTGTTTGACAGTAATCCTAAGAAAAAACAACCATCAGTACCAAATTTTAAAAGTGAGAATCACTAAAAAGACAAATCACATCAAGCAAACAAAGGGAGAACCATTATAAAACCCAATAAAATGGCATGGAGGGGTGTGACTTAACGGTTAATAATTTTGAGTTATAAGATTTTTGAGATATTAGTATTTAAATATCGATAGAGAAAAAAATGCTAAATGATTTTTTTTTTAATTTAAACTTTATAGGTTCAGGATGCTACTAAACTCATTGACTGTTTGAATTACTTAGTGCGATGTTTAATACTTTTACATATTTACACTTTCCGTTCACTTTTACTTGTATACTATACTAAAAATAATTTTTTATACTTTTCCTATTTTACTCTTAAAACTATTCATTCCTAAATCATTCCCCAAATCCATTATAACTATATATCATTAATATGAATATTACAACAAAATAAATAGATTTATTTAACCATAAATATTACTAAGCCAAAGCTATACTATGTTAGATTGAACTTGTAACTAATATTGTTCATCCATCTCTGATTTCGAATAGACAAAGTTATCAGATATCTATGTTGATGATAGATTGTGATGGAGATACAAAAAGTAAATAGTACATAAAATAAATTAAAAAAACTCAATATTTATTATATTTTTGATTTTATATACACGATATATCTTTTAAAACAAAGAGGATTTGAATGAACCTCATTGCATCGAGCTGTCTAACTCCGGCCCTAACTACATGTGGGATATCATATAACTAATATTGTGAAAATAATTAAAGTAGGCACAAGCTCACCCAAATATCACTTAAACAAAAAGAAAAAAGAAGAAAGAAGACATAGGGATGGTAGTAATTAGCAACCTTTGGCAATGTCAGATGGTTTTCTTGAGTAGTTGAGGCCATTGATTGCAGTAAGAAGAAAAGTGAGTAAATATTTTCAACTGAGTTTTCTTCAACTTTTTCTCAGGACCCTTTTCTCTGTTTATTTTCTTATTCATAACTCAAAAATTTATTGTGATGCACTTATTCTGAGGATGAGTCAAATTCCACTGTTTTGAAAGTTGGTTGTATTAAACTCACATATACACTTTAATATTCAATGACAGTGTCATGAATAACTAAGTTTTTGTACTCTCAAAAAATATCTGTATCGGATTTTTGAAATGCATTACTTATAAAGAGTTTGATACATGCTCAATGACATTCTTGAAGAGTTTGAACCACATTTATAAATAGAACTTAACTAAAATTTGTCATTACTAGATAGGATGTTTTAGAACTTAACTAAAACTTGTCATTACTAAATAGGATGTTTTAGGGGCAACTTTTAATTATAGCGACAGTTATATTGAGACAAAGTAAGTACTAACAAGTAACAATACATTGTTTTGAACACTACAACCCAAAGAACATAATAAACCATTTTGTCAAACTTTTGAGATCTGCTTATTTTTTTTTAAAAAAAAAGTGATTTTCCAGAAAGTATTTTGCTAGCATTATAGCATCACTTTATGTTTGGGTAAAATTTCAAAGGTGTCTTCGGGAAAAAAAGTATTTTTTCAGCTTCCTGGAAAATAATTTTTACTGCTCAAAAATCTTTTTTTAGTCTAAATGCTTGGCTGAATATCTAACTCTCTACAAAAAATCCTTTTTAAGAAAATAGACACTTTTAACTTTCAAAAAACTTAATCAAACATGCTATAGTGAAAAACAATAATAATTATTTAGTGGAACTTATGCCTAGAGAAATGAAATTGACCATGAAAGCTACACTATATGAACACTTAAAAAGCTTTAATTGAGTTGATCATTTTTAATTATTTTGAGGTATAATAATCCAACATGATATATTTTTCTTAGAAGAAAGGTGTGGCATTTACATTCATGTTCAGTGTACATATGAAAATAAACCTTTTTTTTTTTGTTTGAAAGGCCCCCTTATTTTTATGATTTGGTTTGCTTAGTACCCCACTGGACCGCTTTTGTTCCAATAAATTTGAATTTGAAAATTAAAATGGCGATAATATATGCTATATATTTCGACCATTATCTCTTGTACTCGAGGGTGTCAGTCTACCTACCGTGGTAGAGATAAGGTTTTTATACACTCTACCTTCTTCAAACCTTATTTGGTGAGAATTATTGCATATTTCATTCATATTGATAAAATAGTTGCCGGTACGAAATTAAAATGCCTCTTAAAGTTATAATATTCCATTTCAGTAGAACATTTAGCAACAAGCAAGAATTATCACCCTTTTTTATAAAAATAAAATATGTAAATATGAGTAAAAACTAGACAATTAAAATCCATTTCTCTTTCTGCTGTTTTATTTTATATTCATAATCTTGCTGGACTTAAAAAAAGACCTTCAGAGAACTCCACAATAGTTAATTGCATTTCGTGTTTCAACTTCAAATCCTACTGACTCATCGATTTATGAATTTATTCCTAATCTAAACTAGAGCATTGTAATTTGTTACTCCCTACTATCTTTCTAATCCAAAAACGTGTACTATTTGATAGCATTAATACAAGACGTATTTGATTAACAACCCTCATATATTCCCTTAAAATTTAATATAACTAATCGCTATTACATCCTTAGGGTAGTATGCTTAAAAAGTGGATTTAGAATTTAAAGCTTCCTAGTAGTTTATTCAAGTTCTAAATTAATAACCTTCATAAATGCAAAGAACTTTAAAATGTAAAAATAAGATTCATAACGTTAGTTTGACTGAACTCATAATCGAAGCTCTAGTTCCACCCGAATGCCGTTTGTTTGATAGAGCCAATAATTCATGTCGAAACACAAGATGGATATGCCGTCAAGACCAAAGCTACTAGGTTCTATCAAAACAGCAAGGAAAAATGTTCCAAAGAACTGTCATAAAGAGCCAATCTCACCAGAATATCACCAAAAAGAGGCTCAGTACCATAGGAAAGGTCACAATTAAAAGGTGGAGTTTTAAGGTGGCTCTTCGAAAATAGATCCTATGCTCTCTGGAGAAAACCTATTGTATTAAAATTCTCGCTATGTACGAGGTTCGAGGATGAACAGGACCCCAAGGGTCTCTGTACCTGTGCGCAATCTCACCTTATATTACTTCAAGAGGTTGTTTCCAATTGGCCAGCCAATTATTCTCCATACTAGAGCTAATCAGTTTTAAAAGCTCTCCGTTTCGTAAGTATCCTTATGCATTAAAAAAAATAATAAATAAAAATTTAATGGCAAAGTAATAGGAATTTCAGCTGCTTTAGTCTTATTGCAGTTTCTGCACTGTCTAGTTGTCCAACTTAATTCTCACTTTCAATTAACAAAAAACTCCGGTAAACTTGGAAGTACTGCTGATGAAGGTTGTGTCTGAGACATAAGTTGTGTGTGACCTTCCAGTGGCTTGCATGAATGCTGATCCACGGCTGCCTCGGCTATTGGTTGCTGTTGTGGAATCTCTAGTTATATTCGAGGAACCTTCGACCCTCGTCGCAGCGAATCATCATTTTGTCGCTTCAGCCCCGAGGTTGCTCTTGTGGCTGCTGCTGCTGTAATTGGGCAAGCAGCGGTTTTGCTCGATCCTGCTGTAATTGTGCAGGCAGCGGTTGTGCTTGCTGCTACTGCAGTAACTGAGGAAGAGGTGTTGCTAGCAGTTGCTGATTGGGTGTCGTCGTGTTCTGAAAAAATCCGAAGGTCCTTGAATTTGAGAGATCACAAAAGATACAGCTCCATTTAAATGATCATCTAATCAAAAGATTCTACGAATGTCAAATTTTCTTACCCCAGAACAAAAAAGCAATCCAATTAAGCGGGAAATATTAGTAGAAACAGAGAAGTATAATGTCTGTGATGGTAGTGAAATTACAGCACCCTAGATAATTCATAAAGAGAATAATGTCAGTTGAGATTTCAGACTATAAAAACTGCATAGAAAAGTATAGCATATATGTAGACGAGAGAGGGATTCGTGAATCACCCACCCTCTCCCCAAAGGAAATTAAAAAGAAACAAGGTAAAGGGCAGAGTTGCCCAATTTTTTTCAGTAGATAGGTCAGAGAACAGCGTGCAAATACTCAAGTATACTATGAGAAAGCTTTTCTATTACGTGAGATAACAATAAAATTTGGTGTTTACAAAGAATGAAGTTTATTAGTTTCAGTTCAATAACTTTAACTAATCCAAATATGTACCTTATATGTCGTTATTCACATTTATTGGCCGTACCCACACTATCCATACCCCCGAATCCTAAAACTTATGTGATGACGAATCCAACCTTTAGATTCACAGTCAGAATAGAAGACAACAATCCATTCCCTTAACCAATGTTGGTATTCTAACAATTACGATAGCAACACAACGATAAACTTCAAATACTGTAAAAACGGGTACCAACTCCAGGTGATTTGGTAGGTGACTAGGTGTATAACGTAATCTATTCCACTACAGTAGAACACTATTTACTATTAAAAGCCTCTTCAAATGTACTTTTTTGAACATAATTATATTAATTACATGGTAATGTAATACACATCTTGTTGATAATGCTTCTGGAAGTTATACTATACACTTCCTTAGATGAAGACTACCAACTTCAGATGATCCATCATGAACAAAAATATCACACCTATGACATTCTTGGCCTGTATGGGTGCAATTCATATGGCCGCTCGTTGCACAGAGATGCCATAATTCATAGTAGGAGTCTATTCCTTGTAAATATGTGTAGAATACCTATAATTGTGTAATATGAGTAGAATTACTTTTCTTGGCTTTTTGGGATTACTTGTAAAAATCACATAACCCCAACATGCTTGAGGGAATAAGCAAGCAATTCATTCTAGAATCTTTCTTTACCTAGTATGGAAGCCTCTAAGATCTTGGTTAGAGACTCAATTAGCTTCTGCTATTAGCGTGCCAGCCAAAGTGTCCGCCCCAATTATTTTCTTCTTCCTTTTTGCATCTAGAACAAGTTGTAACTGTCAGGCGATCGTTATGGTGCCACTATTTGGACGACCGACCATGCTACTTTCTGTGAGACCGGTGTTGTCCCCTGATCTTGAATTTATATCATAGCCAAGGATTTGAATCCAAACTCTAGAAAATCATCTATAACAGTCAAGGACTTGACTAAAGTTACTTTCCCATTCGCTGAAAACTCTACTCTAGAAATTCTTTCCCTACCTGAAAATTCTCTTTCCTTCTTCCAATACCTCTTCCTCTAATCCTTTTTCTTCTTAAAAGACGTTTCTCTCTCTTGTCCAAAAGTTCCATCTTAAATTTAAAATAAAGGACTACTTCCGTTCCTAAAAAGAATCTTTTTTCCATACTCCCGCACCAAAAAACTAAAATAAGTACTTCTATTTATTACCCAAAAAAGGTGGTTAGGACCAATGGAACTGGTATCCTACCCTCACCTGATGCAAGGTAGAACACCTCTTCCATTACTCGTGGAAATTGATATGTTACAGTAAGCTCAGCTGCAATACACATTGCTTCGAATCTAGTGTTTCTTCAAAGAAAGAAGAATGTAATAGATTGTCAGTTTATTCAGCAAAAGATTGAACCATGGTGCATTATGACATGTTTCATCAACTCAAATGAACAACTAGTAAGTTTTCTTACTAATTACTTTGTGGCTCCAGATTTGAGTATACCTATGGCATATTAAGAGCATACAATACATAGTCTCCAACTTCAGGGGAGTGTTAAGAAATAGGGAATTATTAAAATCGCAAGTGCCTGTCCCTAGTGACTATCGAAAAGGTGTAGAATCCCTGTTTGTGTAAATAGGAATAGGAATTACTTTCATTTCCTTTTTAAGATTACTTGTCAATGTTATATAAACCCTAACATGGTTGAGGGAATTAGCAAGCAATTCATTCTTGAATCTCTTTTTTTTTTTCTTTTCACAAATTTAATGTTACTTCTTACAGAAGTTCTAGGCATAATGACTTATAACTGAAAGCATGATTGTTTTCTACTTGCAAAATTATTTAATACTTGGGAACACTTACCATGTTCTCTTCATGAAGATAGTTAAGAAATGGATGCGGTTCCATTACCCAAAAAGCTAGTACATTTGCCCTTCCAGTGTGCTGTCCAACACTAGCATAAATGTGACAACATTTCAGGAGCTGTAACTAGTACTTTGATTAACTGAACAGGAATCAATATCTGACAAGTGAAGAAGATCCAACAAGATAATATATTTTGTCTCAGAAAACTTACAGTTCAGTCATACACTCTATGGAAATTACATGGTGAATTTGCATCGTCGGGGGCCAATTTGCAGCAAGCCTGGGCAAGAAAAGACTCAGTTCAAATATTAACATGGTCCCACACATTGCAAATTTTATGGTTGCGTAAAGAAGACATCAAGATATACAAAGAGGAGAAAAAGACAGTTAGAGATAAGCCAAGAGATTAAGCTTATATAGTTGTGGGGTTTTGGGGGGGGGGGGGGGGGGACGG
>JBDJHY010000094.1:5295640-5310081 GCA_039654485.1 Withania somnifera
ATTACATAATATAACACTTAAAGATAGATACAAATATATTGTGTAGTAGTGATGTATAGTTGTTTGTGGATACATTGTAGGCGAGTGAACCTATAGATACAGTGTTAAGATACATTGCGTGTATTGGCGTGGTTACGACATGTATATGAGGATTACATTATGTATCACACATGTATCTGAATGTTACAACATAATCCGGGTAACTGGGTTAGTGTAGTATATTATGTAATTATTTAGGTATAAATTACATAATTAATCAAACATCCTTATCATATTTAAATTTTATCTCACAGCTTTGAAAAAATTACCGAATATACTATTTTTTTAAGCGCGATACATACGAAGGTTCCCAATACATAACTCATGATACATCACATGTATAACAAATATACAATGTATTGCGTGTCTAACTATATATCTGAACTATCGAACATGTATTCATATGCATCTGAAGGGTTACTTGAGTTATGTATCTCGACCCTCCGTATGTATAGCACATAAGAAAAATTGTATAAAATGTAATTTTGGAAACTAGTGGTATGAGGAGTAATTAACTCCTATAGTGATATGTTCTACGTAGTTTACCCTCTTGTTATTATAGGTTATTTCCTATGCTTCAATTATCATACTGTATATTATTGTTATTTTTACTTTCTTCACTATTGTATTTTCTTTTCGTACTAATTTTTATATGTTTTAAAATAATTACGTATTCTCTGAATACTTAATAATTTCTCCAAATTTCTCCTTGCCCCTATTTTTTTCCTCTCTCTCTCTACTAAAATTCCCATTTCGATTGCTTATAACAGGAAATGAAAAGATAAATACTTAATCCCATATACATGTTTCTATGTACAAATATACCAGATATATTGTCTGAATTTGCTTCAGATACTGTAGGAGTGTGTTTCCAAGATCTGATCAGAGCTACATTTTTCGGCGAACTCCGATGCACTCATGAACTTGGATGCATCTATGCATGGACATATATGTATATTTATGCACGGATACAATATGAGATACACGTATCTTTAATACCATAAATATATATATATTTATGCACATATACATTGTGCAAATTTGCTTCAGATACATTGCATTCAATATAGATTACACTAGATATTTGATTTCAGATACACCAGATGAAATTAATATCATATATGGTGGATGAGATTGATTTTGGATATACTAGTTACATAATGCACAAATATGTACCTACGTACAGATACAATAGATATATTATGAATACAGAGAAGTAGAGGGACAAGAGAGGGAGAGAGCTGAAGGAGAGATGCGAGCGAAAAAAGGCCAGATATATTCATGTGTCTAGAGTCAAATATAATGTATTAGCAATATATGAAATTATTAAAACCACCTATACTAATGTATTTTACGAAAGTACTCAGAAATCAATTGGCAAATATCCATTGTAGGCCCAACTATCATAAAAATACAACTAATAGAGTTATCAACATCATCGTATTGAGAGTAGGTCTGTTTCATTGAACCTTTGGTGGTATCAACAGCAGTTCAATGGGTCATCTTGGGCCCAATCTAATAATGATCATCTTTTTGGAGCCCATATAATTGAGAATTTGTTATTATCAACATTATCATGAAATTTTACCCGTAAAATTTAAAATACTATGATAATAATAATAATTATTTTTAAAGATATAACTGAAATGTGGCATGAATATTTATTTTCATCTACAACAACAAATTCCGCTGGGTAAATAATTATCATTCAACTGACCAATAAGATTGCAATATAGTGGTAAGTCACTTTGATTGTTAGATATGGAAAAGTCTTTGTGCCGACTAATGTGAAACCTCTCAACGCGGGTTCAAATTTAACTAAGCTTTAACAGAAATATCGAACACCAAATGAATAACTCAAAGAATCATTCAAAATGTCTTTTACCTTAGAAATAGAACAAGAACAAAAAAACAAAAAACCAAATAAAAATTTCATTTTCTTGAAGATGGTAGCTAGAGTATATGCTACTGACATTACATATTATCCATCTTTTCTTATCTTCCCTAAGGTTAATGTACCAACAAAAAAGGAAATAATCTAAAACATGGACTGGACAGACATGTCGTACAATATCTAGTTGCCTGTTAAACATTGGGCACTTCTTGTCTCAGATAAGGTTGTCTCCTGCAATTTCATGTACATCCCCTCATGCCAAATATATCAAAAAAAATTAAAAATTATGTAATAAGATCATATATATATATATATATGTGTGTGTGTGTGAGTGTGGTAAATCGCAAACAGACAATTTGATCTGAATTTGAATAGGTCAAAATATATTAAATCAATAATGAGTTATTATCCGATTTAACTCAAACATCAGTTAGGTTGAAATGAATTGGATCGATATAAGATAAACAATGCATCATAGTCTCACTCTTCTAACTCTTTCTCATACCGGGGAGCTGGTTGAGCATATTATATGTTAAATGTCGATGGTCTTAAACTTTTGATCTCGTTTGTTTTCGTGAAAAAAAATGTTCAAGTTTAATAAGTTTTGAGATTCTTCCCCATGCAAAAAACTGGGACCTTTAATTTTGTCCATGGAACATAACCAATTTTCAAGGTCGTGGGTGTAGTTTTGCTAATTTGGTAACCCCTAAACCTAACTATAAAAAGTAATAACATGGGTAGCTAGCCACTTTTCATTCTTATAATTTTAAGAATAGCTATTATCGTCAAGTTTTAAATTTTATAAGTGAAACTTCAAGATAATTACAAAGGCTCAAAGCAACTATTCGAGAATTTTATACTAATTATACTTAATTTATCAATTTTAGATCTTGAATTCGTCTATGCTTCAACTCTTTCACAAGTAAATTTTTTTTATTATCCTCTTTTAGCAGCTTAGTTTTTAGAAAGGGATGCAGCTGTAACTTTTTGCTCTGTACAAGATTTGGCTAATTTGGAGAAAATTGTAATAAGCTATATCAACATCGTGAGAAGAGAAATTTAAAAGTAAAATTCATAAATTTAATATTTTTTTCTTAGAATTCCAGGAAAACCCGCAGCACTATGGTACCTCTGCCATAGTCTTTGCCATTTGGGTGCACAATAGTATAATAGCATGCAAATTATATAAGAGATGTAAATCGCACTAGACAAGCCCTGTACAACATGCTTAATCCAGAAGACATTGAAGGAGGATTGAATCCAAGTTATTTGTATGGATGATCACCTTCCAAACTAATTAAACCGTTTTCGAAGGGACTCATGCATTTAATATTATAAATATGCATAATAAGAGAATCGTGAGTGAACATGTTATTATGAAAAAAAAAAAAACTATATGAAGTTTCCAAGCAAATACATGACTTAATTAATTTACAGCAGAAAAATTGACTTCCTCCAATTAAGATGCCATTTGAAGAATCTTTGTTTAGACAAAAACACGTGTGATGATAATGTTTTGACATTTTCAGTTTTTCAAACTAATTCAGAATCTTTCAACTTAAATTAAAACTAAAGTATCCAGTTGTATTTGCTAGCTTTTCTAGTTTTAGAAAGAGATTTGATTCTAGTCATGTATAATATCTTTCAAGGGTCTATTTTATATATGCATGCTTTTAAAATATATAAAGGAATTAATTATGAAATTTATCATTATCCAGTCATTGAATTTCACATGCGGAGTCTAAAAAAGACCTACCTTGTGAAGATTAGAGAGCTTCTCGTAAATTATAGCACATAACTAACATAATTTTTTTCTGATAATATGTTATATAATCTGTTGTTAAATGGAATTAGGGATCAATACAGAATTTTACTAAGATGAAAATAATAGTTGAAATCAGATTCAATTGCCAATTGCCCTTTCGAGAATAAGATTGACTATCGATTCCGAATGAGTTGGAGTTACATCTCTTGAGATTTTTTTATGCGTTTTCACGCCTTTCTGAGACCCTAAAGATTAGATAAATTCATTTTCTTAAGAACACATACAAGATTCGTCACTACAAAAATAACTGAAGTTCTCTGCTCCAATTTTTTCTTGTAATACTTATTTATTAAATCGTGGATCGATTGTAAAATAGTTTCTCTCTATCCCGCAAAAATACAAGTATGACTTGGACATATATACCCGGTCATTCTTTCGTGATCTCACTTGTGAAATTTAACTTATAAAAATTCATGCATTAATCAACAATCATAACAGTGGATTTGATTACGCATCATTGACAATCATATTAATTAACTAAACATATATCTTTTTTTCTTAAGATAGAACTTTAATGATAAGATACTAATACGATGAACCAGATTAAGAGCTTGTTAAATATATTTGAAGAAAATATTATTGTCTGGAAAATAGATGACAAATATCAGATATTATACAGAGATTTTGAGACGATAATATATTTATTAACAGACTTTCACCCACTACGAAATATTTGTCCACATTTTACTTTAGTTCTGCGTAGATTCAGTACATGAATCTGGACCTTTTTTTTTTTAGAAGCCATATACATGATTAATCATGCATATTAAATATTTTAAATAGCCATGATAAATATAACTACTTAAGAACTAAATTAATATAAATATTTCTAATATGGGAAGTTAATTTTTTATTGAAGAATATACCCTATGGTCGAGATTCACGAGCATGAAATATGACATTTACTAACGTTCAATTAAGAAAATAGTACGAATTAAAGAAACAAGTACGGATAAAAAATGAAACCCTCAAAAGTAGAAGATAATTACAGTCTAATGTCTTTTAGTAGTCTAATTTATTTAAAAACTAGCAAATGTAAGTATTTATCGTGATTTTGATACAGTTAAATTTATAAATGGGTCAAAAACAAATATTACGATTTAGCTTCGGGTTACACTAGATTAATAACGTAGGTATGCAAGTAAAGTAATAAACAAATTAAAATGGGCATAAATATATAATAAACGAGCTTAACTAAGAATGCAAAGCTAAACAACTTCATGAGGAGGAAACGATGATGAGCCAACAGTCAACACTATAGCAACATTAAGTCGAGCAATTACTTAATTATTTATAAATTCTTGTTTTAAGCCTTGGGTGATATTCAGTAAAACATATTTTACCTTCATCAATTACTTAAAATGTATGTTTTTGGTCATTTCTTCATGAAATCTCTTACACTTTGTCTTATGTTTAGAATTATAAACAGTACAAATTTAACACAACACATCTATAGTGATAACATATTAACGATAATCATGGTAAATCTACGAATACTCACAAGTAAAGAGATCAAAGTGCATGTTTTAATTAATTCAAAAGCAAATATGCTTCGTAAAATATTACAAGGAGAAAAATCAAATTTTATCAAAATTATTAACCCTTTTCTCTGTTAATAAATTACTTCTTATTTGTTTTGAAGTCAAATATTTTAAAACAAATACAATTTGTTAATACGATTAATATTTGAGACCAACCACATAGTGCAACCAGATGATTAAGTAATATTGAAGTGATTATATGTATATAACAACCAAACAGATTCAGTATAATTTATAAAATGAAGTTTAGAAAGGGTAAAAGTATCACTATATCAAATGCGAATTAGAGATATTGTTTCCAATAAAACTCCGGCATAAGCAAAAAATAATCTAAAAAATACATAATATCGAATTAACAGATAGTATAGGAAACAACAGAAGAAAGTACTAAAACAAGACTAGCACATACCAATGCTAAAGAGATTATATGTATAAACCTATTTAAATGAAGAACTTAGCCTACATTAAAATTACCTTAATATATATTTTATCTCTCGACTAGTTAAAAAATCCAACATAACTAACACACAGTTGGGACCAATTTGGCTTTTTTAATGCACTCATAGAAGAAGAAAAAAGAAATTGAGGAAAAGGAACTACAAGAGGGCCAATAATTGGAAAAAGGTACTTAAGAAAGAAAAGGTCCGTCCCACTCTCTCATCTACACAATTATCCGATCTCAGATGCTTTGTCGGAGATTCCAAATTTGTAGATGCATTCGCCATAGTTTTAGCATTACGGCAAACCCGTGTCAAATATATAGCTGATTTGGGCGCTCTAGCCAAAACAGTTTCTCAAATGTGAATTTATATAAGATTTATCTTATAAGTATCGATAATATAAAGAATTTTTATATATTTTATTATTATATATATATATATATATATATTTATCTACTATAGCACGATATATATACACTTTATTTTCTAAGTTTATTAAATTGAATTTATTGTAGACATTGTTAAATATAGTCTAAAATCGTGTATGATGATGAAAAAAGTTAAAAAATAATATAAAATATAAAAATATTTGTATTAGTATAAAATTTTCAAACTCAAGGTGAACAATATTATTATATTATATTAAAAGTATCTTTAAAGCTAAAGCGAAGTAGGCAAGACAAATAGGACGATGGGAGTGACAATATGGGGTTTGGTTAAATATCTTTACCATATCAACGATAATTTGTTACGCAAATACAAGAAGGTAACTCTGACCTTTTAAGTATTGCTCGATTTTGTGAATTAGACACAATAAATCTCAAAAATTAATCCGTAAATTTTAATAAACTAATAATGAGTCAAGTCATGTGAAACTCAGACGTATAGATATTATCGAATATTGTTATCAAAACTAATTAACATCGAGAAGCTACAATTCCTCATTCTCTTTCTACTCTTTGTAGCCCACCATATGAGAAAATTATTACCTCAAATAGATTCCAAATATGAGCCATGATAATATATTGTATTATGACAGGTGAGTTGTCATTTACTTGCACAAACTTTTTTCATTTTTATTTTCTTTCAAAATCCTATATTATAGATAGTTCTAGTTGGTCGAAAGTTGTGTATGAACGTGTAATATTCAAATGGAATAAAATTGCTGAAATACCCCTTTTTGTCTATACACCAACAGCCCACTAGGATCAAATATTATCAAAATTAAGATTCTTATGATAAGTTTATTAATGAACATGTGTGTGTGTGTCTGAAGAGAGAGAAAAGCTAGAGAGAAGACTAGGTTCATGTATATGCAACATAGAGGTATTTTTGAAAGCAACAAACACTATGCAAATAAAAAGGCACGAAATTTACTAAAGAGATTTAGTTTATATATACGAACATATCGTGAAGAAATGATTAACTTAGGTTGATCAAAAGATATTTATAAATAACCTTCTTTAATGATTAAAGTCTGAGTTTGTAATCTTGAAGGGATTGAAGTTTTACATACTAATTGTAATTTTTTTTTTTATATCATATCAAGTCAATTTAACCGGTCATAGCAGGCTATTTTTTTTTTATTTAGATTATTTTATTAAATTTTCTATGAAGATTTAATACTATTATTGTAAATGAACTTAACTTGACGGTATAAAAAATATATAACTGACGGTCAAAGGCAGATTTAGACTGCAATCTACGTATCCACTTGATAACAATGGTTTTTTTTTTTTTTTTTGTCTAAATCCAATATATGCATTATAAAAATAGGAGTGTAATTCTATAATTATAAATATTTAACTGTAAAGTTAACTATTATTTTATATTAACTTAAAATCGTTATATGACCTCATAAATTTCAAATCATAAATCTGCTGATTGAAAAAAATAATAAGAAATAAACAAGAGCACAATCTTTTTGAAAAGAAGAGATTAACATTTCTTGTTTTTGATTTCACCTAAGATAGCTCACTTTTGAGCCACTTCTTCTACTCGAAAACTAATATACGATTGAAATTCTTTTTTGCGACTTGCAACTTCTAAAGTAAAAAAGAAAAAAAAAAAGTTGAAAAGTACAAAACAAAACAAAAAAAGATTACAAATACAAAAAAATGAAAAGTTACTACTACTACATCATGTTACAAGGCATCAATAATCACCCTTTGTTTCTTCCTACATGACTCAAATGTCAACAATTCCATCTCCATCCTCCTTTTGCCCCCACTGCAACTAGTCATATTATCATTATTGTTATTATTATTTTTTTCGGTAACAACAATATTATTTATTGTTTTTGATACCTTGTATATATTAACTCCGAATAATCTCACTATCTGTACCTGTGAAATTGGAACTTGAGCTTGAACTTGATTTACAACTGCGGTACTTGTGGGGCCTGCATTTCTAGTGTTAAAATCGATATATAATTGCTTATCTACACTTGTGGATCGCTGAAAACTCACCATATCACCGGCCTTCAAGTTTTTTTCTTTTACAAAACGACTCCACCCTTTTGTCAACACATAACTTTGGCTACTATTCCAATAGGAATATCTAAATCTCCAAACTTTCCCATTGAAATCTTCGAAATTCAACAAAATCCCTTTTGAAGTATTTCCATTTTGCAATGGAAAATGTTTTTCAGCATGCTGTTTTGGTATCACAAGCCTATTAAGTTTTCCAACATCACTTGGTGTAACAGCTTTTTCAAATAGCTGTTCACGTGCTTTGTTGTTGACTTTATCAATTATACTTCCAAAAAATGGACTCACACTAAGAAATCCATCTTTTCTTTTTATCATCATACCATCTTTTGTAAATCCATATAATTTCTTGCTTTGTTCTAGCTCATCCATGTACGTGTGTTTACGTAGCATGTCAACAATCTCCGCCTTGGAACGCGAGTTCAAGAAAGCGATCTCCACATCATTGTTTTCTTGATTTTCAAGCAAGGGCTTGAAGTTTGTGACAGCGTCGCGGCCCCTGAACCTTTGGGCCGCGACGTCATAAGCCCTTGCGGCTTCACTTTCCTCGTTGAATGTGCCTAACCAAACCCTTTGGTGCTTCTCATAGATTTGTGCACCCCAACGGCCATTTGGTTGTGGGACAACACCTTTGTACTTTGAAGAAGGGAGTTTTCTTGATTCAGCCTCAACACCATTTTCAGCATCTATTATCACACTTGCTCCACTCCCCATACGGCCAAGACTTTCCGGCAGCTTCGTCGTCGTTGTGGTGGCCGGTAAAGTCGTCCCCGACGAGGATGCCGCCGGAGCAATGGAGAGAGAGTCACTAGTTGTGCTCTCTTGATCTATGCTACTACTTCCTTCCATTTTTGTTTTGTTTTGTTTGATGAGAATGAAAACTTAGAAGGGATTCTGTGAAGAAAAGATCAAGAATTGGATGTGTAGTAAAGACGTTAGGGAGAAAAAGAGAATTTTGAAGAGTATGAATTGGGTTGTTGATATGGAAAGAGTTCAATATATATATAGGAAAGTCCACCCCATTTTTTGTGTGCAATAAAGATTATTTTTCTATATCATTAAAAAATCAATATACAAATAATATTACTAACTACTTTGAAGATATGGAGATGTGGGAATTATGGGTCAACATACAAAGAGAAGAAGATGGTAAGTAACTAGGAAGATTCATTGGTGGTGAAGTGGGGGAGGCCTTTTAGTAGGATATGTCCAAATATATGGGGTGTTGAAAGTGGGCGTGGGGGGGGGGGGTTAAGTTTGTTTTAATATTTTGACTGTTTAATTAAATCATATGCACAAAATAATCAGATCACTTATCGTTTATCATAGATTAAAAATAATGGTAACTAATATGTTAAAAGAAGTTTACACTATATATTGTGTTGTACGGGATCAGAAGTAACAATTAAGTCATTTATCATGTGATCTACGTTGCATGATAAAAATGGTAACTAATCTGATATTATATCAAGTTAAAATGAACTATACTGATATCATAAACATATTTACGTTGTCAGTTAATCTGTATATAGTAATATGCATGTATATATTGTGGGGGGGGGGGGGGTTAGGTAATCTATGAAATGTGTTAACAGGTTTTGGGCTGTGTATGTGAGGTAGGGTAATATAGATAAATGAACAAGTTGATGGGGTTCACATGAGTGTGGACCGGGTGTTATTGGTAAGTTCATCCCCCCTGAACTTTGCAGCTACATTGAACAGGACCATAAGCATGGCATTGAATTTGAGCATCCCTTTTCTTTTTCTTCATGTTTATCTGGATTGCAATTGGTGTATTAAAAGCAACAAAAGATAAAGTAGTTAGTAGTAGATTTCATGAAGTATCAGAATCATATAATATATAAAAGGAAATTAATGAACAGATAATTTTTTCCAAACATTTTTTAAACACAATCTATTTACCGCATAAAGATATAAAAAAATAATGTCGGAATACACACCATCTTCTCTAGACTTAATTTGTGTATGTTGCTGTTGTTATTAATGAATAGATAATATCTTTTTTTAGTATTTAGGAACTGAAACTCACTAATTTAACTATGGAGAGAATTCGAAATTAATTTACTATCCTTTCTTTTTTTGAAAAAAAAACAAAAAACAAAATAGCACTATTATTATTTGTAGAGGAAAGTATTTTTTTCCTTCTCTAAGTTTCAAGCATTTTAAGGAACTTATAATAGTAAAAAAGAAAAATTATTATTTGAATCCCATAACTTTTATTTTGACAGAATTATTATTATTAATTGGACTTCTATTTATATTTTATCTTTTTTCTTTTTTAACTTTTATTTTTCTAAGTTTGTGCTTCCAATGGGATGGGGTGTCATGGGCCAATGTAAAAAAAGGAAGAGGGGATTGATGGACTTAAAGACAAAAATCTATCCAACACCAACAATTTTCCCATAATTTCTTACCTGGCCATCTTCAATTTGTCTTTATTGGCTGGGTTCAACTTCAACCTTCTTAGTATCTATGATCTTCAAAAAAAAAAAAAAAACCTCAATCATTTCAATAATTTTTTGATCCAACCTTTACAAACCTCCTAGGTCCATCTCCTCAACATGATCTTCAAGTGGGAGTTTTTTCCATTGTTTTGCATATAGGTTAAACCTTGTTTCTCTTTGTTTTTTCACCTTTTTATCTTTTGATCTACTTGTAATAGATTATAGTTTCTTTTATATATATATACATGCAATAGGGATATATGAAGCCACTTGGAATATTACTCCTCTTAATTCTATATACATGTGAACTAGCTTCTAGTTGTGCCAATTAAATCCACTATGTTCGTCGGATATCCATTAGAAATATAAGATTTCTCATTGGAAGTTTCTCTCAAATATTTTTGACAGAATGTTGGTTGAAATTTAACTAATTTCTTGTGTGTGACACTTATAATATGAAAGAATCAATGATATGTACAAGCAAAATAGATACTGATTATCGAATATTATTATTAATATTATATTTTTTGCAGTATTTCAATATATTAAACTCAAACTTCTAACAATCTTGGTCATCAATCATACAATAATATAACCTTGGATTTTCTCACAAGCTATATTAGCATTTGATCATTGTAAAAATGTTGTTTTATATCAACGGAAAATGAACAAGAAAAGAATAAATACAGATCAAAAGGAAAGTGACTTAAGTCTATAATTAGTATATTAAGAGTTGTATAACTATTTTTGAAAAATGACTAATTACTCAATATGGTACTATTTTATTATTTGGTGGTTATGATGAGATCACATTAAAATAATAAAACAATAATAATATAAGTATTTTTTTTCCCCGTGGGCTGCTAATAGTTTTGTAGCTAAGATTTTCAATTCTTGTTTAATGTGCTTGGAAAAACAAAGAAGAATAAGATTGGTGGGGATTATTATTATTTAATTATTTAATTATTAAAATAGTTGATTATGTACGGAAAAGAGTCTTTAGTCACTGTATGGGCCTACAAATGGGCCCATTTTGAGTTGACAGCGCGTTAAAATGGTGGGTTTTCGACCTAGTTTGTTATGTTGGCCCCATTTTCTAATTCCTTTTCTTTATCCTAAAATTTGTACCTAACTTAAATTTATATTATTATTATTATTTATTTTACTAATGAATTTACAGAACTCCATAACTTTGGATATATTAAAAAATCATTTAAATATGTATAAATAATGTATCCAATTCTAATATCTATCGAAAATAATTTCTATTTTGAGGTAGGGTTAGATTTACGTATCCTCTATTCTTCTCAAATCTCAATTTACAAAAGCTATACTAAATGTGTTATTGTTATTCTAAGTATAAATAATTTATTTAGGACTTAGTAAATTAAAAAATTATGAATCCACAAAGTAAAAACTATAATCTACCTCTGTTTATATATACTTTCAGTATAAAGATTTTCTCTGCACAATCATTATAATTTAACATGTGATAGTATGTTTTTTCTTTTAAAACTATTTTCTTTTTATATTTTTTCTTGAATTGGAAATCTTTTGGAAATAATTTTATTATCTTTTAATATAACGATAAAATATGTGTACACACTATCTTCTTTAAATTTCACTTGTGGATTATATATTCATAAAATGTTTCTTATTATTTTTATTAGGTTGTCAATTAATATTTACTGTAAAAAATTCTTTGTCATTATTGTATAAGTGTTCTTTTTGTATAACTATTTTACACTGTTAATATGTAGATCCATAGAACAATAACCCCACCAATTATTCATGTGATTAATAGCCCTGTTTTAAAATTCTTTTTTCTAATTTGTCAATTGTCAAAATTTTGGATTTTTGATGGACATTGAGTTGATTTATTTTATGAATTAAAAAAACAATTAATTAATCAATTGCATGTGGGTGATTTTGGAATACCGTATGTGTACGTTATACTATGAGTTGTGATACGGACAAGTTTGTATTTTTTAAAATATTTATGTAGTTCTTTTAATTACGAAATTGCCATTCCTTACAAGTGGGAACATATGAATGGATATGTTGGTTTTGTCACTATTGAACAAGCATTAGGCAATAGTACTTTAAATGTTTTTTTCTCTTGCTACAAGACTTGTACTATTAGCTTTACCCTTTCTCCCTTGTAAGAAGAAAACAAAACAATTAGAATAAATAAACAATTATAGTTAGAAGATGAGATCATTCAATAGCTTATTTGATGAGGCACTGACTAAGTCTAAATTATTCTTACACTAACTTTGATTTGTAAATTGAATTACTTCCAATTTTTTCAAATAATTTTGCGTACACACACAAATATTAGGATCTTTACGGGGGACAACGTGGGAGCAATTTTCGTGGCGAATAAAATGAGAGAAGTGAGATTAATTAAATAATTAAAAAATATTGGTGTAAGAAATTGACTTAACATGAGTTAGGAAAAGTAGAGTTTCTTGAATTACTTAGAATTATAACCCTAGATAGATTTGAAGGTTGAGGACTATACCAGAAGGTCCTATTTAGTAGTTGAGTGTGGTCGCACTTTATCTGAGAGAGGCCGAAGGCTATTAAGTAATCGCGTAGTCTTTTATTGATCTATATAAATGCATGTATATTACTACACATAGTCTTTTATATTATTTTTTCAATTCTATATCGGATATATTTTTTTCAGTTAAGTAGTGTATTGACAAAAAAAATTCTTCTATCTCATAAAAATAAAATAAAATTTCACTTATGAAATTACACCAAAACAATTTCCTCTCTAATTACAAGTGTCTTTATTTATTTTTTATCATGCATATGACAACGTAATAATTGGACTAGTTAGGCTATTGAAAATAATTGAATTTACTCAACTATTCTCCTTTCTATCCTACTAACAATTGTTAGCTAGAGATATTTTTCAACAGTCTTAATTCATTTCAAAATATTATAGCAAAATAATAACAAAATGGTAATAGAAGTAAAAGAAGAAAATTATATTGATTTTGATCACAGTATATTTCCTAAGCTAACTACCTTAAATGAGAAACTTTTATAGAGGTACACATCATATATAGCATGTTTATTATTAATTTCAAAAGTATTAGAAAATCATACAAACATTTTGATATATCTAAGATTATAATTAGTATTTCTTTTTATTATTTTTTGTGTCAATTTATAATATGTTATATAAATTAAACTAGACCATGGAGACCCCCATACAATACACATGTCGAACAATAGTAAATGATAATTATATATTTTTGTCCAAACTCCAAAAATGTTAACCCCACATTTTATTATAGTAGTAATAATTTGTAAATCAGTCCAAATTCATGTTAATGAAAATCCCGTAACCTCTGTTATTACTCCATGTCACCCCCCTCTCTCATATATACTATATTATATAATGATAATTGGGAGAAATATTACTAAAGCATGTATTGTTGCTATCTTCTGAAGATCACCTTTCCACAAATAGGATCATCTTTACATAATAAAAGTTAGTGGTAGGGTCTAATTATTTGATGATAAAATTAAAATTACATCACTATTTCATCTACACGTCACAATTTTTTATCCCACTAGAAGTTAAGTTGGTTGGTTTTGAGCACGTTAATAATCTCAATAAATCATGATTATGATTCTTTAGAATCACTTAATCCTTATCTAAGATCTTATAGTAATAACAATATTAATACGTAATAATGCGTTTAATTTCTAATTATTTTTTTTAAGTAAG
>JBDJHY010000094.1:5352088-5367493 GCA_039654485.1 Withania somnifera
AAATTCTTGCAGACATAGGCTCAATTTGAACAATACGAATCATGAATTTGGTCGAGACTTTTTTTTTTTTTTTGAAATCTCAGGATTGGCAATCTTGAAATTGTTACTAGGAATTGAGCCAGACTTTCTTTTGACGATTGGACAGAACCCGGTGGCTTTGATCCAAAGCATGTATTTGTTTATGAGAACTATTCAATAGATAATTACAAAGTAAAATAATTTCATATTTTACCCTCACATTATTACTCCTTATCCTTATTTATAATCAAACGAAATAACTAGGTGATATGAAGTATTATCATAAAAATGCATCTACAAGCATTTAATTTGAAGGGTAAATTTCTGCCTTAAAAGTGGGGGCAAAGGGAGAAAAAGACATCTCGAATCCAAAAGAAGTGGGAATATATATATGTTTATCTGTTAGAATTATAAAATAAAAAAAAATGTTAATGGAGCAGTGTTGGAAGTAGTGGACTGGAGGGTCCTGCTTAGCTTTGTTGAAAATGAAATGAAACTATAAGTACAACACATAAAAATATATATACATATGGTGGACAAAATTATGAACTAACAAGGCAACAGAGACAAGCAAATACTTTCATCATATATTCATCATTAGACAATTTTGTTCTTTGAACCTGTTCGAGGGGTTGCACTTAAGGGAAATGTCCATCAACTCAAACATCTGGATTGTGATACGATAATTTGAGATATTTTTATTTTTAATTAGAGATATTTTAAGTTTAAATAAAGGATATAAATAAAATTTTATTGAGAGTATCATTTTCAGAATAGGCTCGGTAAGGCAAGTGAAGTATAATAGAAGGATATATAACGATACGCAACCCACCACCTATCATCGCACATAATTTAATATTTAATATATGTTAGTCCTATTTTACTTTATGTGATTTATTTTTTTAATATATTTTTAAAATATTATTTTTATATATTAAATATAATTTTATTTTTTATTTTTTATTTTAGTTTTAATAAAATAATATATTGACATATTTATTGAGACTAATGCATCCATAAATTGAGGTATAATGAGTAATAAATAATGGTAATCCCAATAGAGTAGCCTTTATAGGACTTTTTTTATTTGTTTCACACACAACGGAAATAATAAGTGCATTATATTGATGGAAAAAATAATTTTTATCTATTTTTCGATATCTACATTGTAGTCTAATTAATTTTTAGACTCAAGAGTCGAAAAATTACACGTTGAAAAGTAAAACAATTCCTAACAAAGGCTACTCTATACCCATAAAAATTTAATCCCGAAACCTCTGATTAAAGATGAAGAAGTACTTATCACTTCACTATAATTCTTATTTGTATCAGTGATAAATATAAGATTTTAAGATCTTAAGTATTTTCTTACATCACGAGGTAGTAATTCATTTATTTTATAAATGCATATATATATATATATATATATATAATATTAATAAATGTTAGAGCATTTGGCAGATTGCGAAATCTATATAAGCCTCACCCTGATTGGTATGTTGCATATTGATATGGAACAAAGTCCATATTAGTTGATAGATTTATAAAAAAATATATATATTTAAAAATTAATTATTATTTTAAATAATTAAAAAATAATTAATATTTTTTTAATAAATATAAAAAGCTATAAGAATGATGGATGTTAAAAAAAATATTTAAAAAATATATAATAAATAAAAATAATTAAATTAAATTATATTTTAATTAATAATTTTAAAAAATATAAACCTGCCAACCATACAATTTTAACCAAAAACCAACGATGTGTAATATTGTAACAAAAAGTCAAATCGGACTTTCCTTTAGGTAAAATTAAAGTTCCTCAAAGTTACATTGACTTCCATAGCACCTAGCTTGATTGTAAGCATATATTTAAATAGTAGACCTTTGATTTTGCAAACCAAAGTTACGCTATTTCTTGAACTTTATATCATTCGAGAAGTGGTTAGTCAATGCAATTTTTAGACATGTTTTCATCCTACATACATGTGCAAAAGTTATGTTCCTAACTAAAGGATGGTATCACGTATATTTTTAGTCGAAATATAATATAAAATATAAAAATTAAATAATAAATATATATTTAATTTTAAATATAATTAAATTTTTGACTCCAACCTCGTCCAAATCCAATAATCCTACTTTTATTCTTTAGTCAATATTCACATGCAATTCCTCAACTAATAAAATTAATACACAATGCTTCAAATTCTCGTGAAGTAACACCAAAGTCACTTTAAAATAAATTCTGAAAAGTTATTATCCACCTTTTGTCATTTCACTGCACCCCATCCAATAGAAAAACATTTTAAAATATTAAAGTTTTAATAAATTTATTTTTATGCATAATTTTTTCAATAGATTTTAAAGAATTGAAAGGTCAAATTCTCACTATTTAACTCTTAAAAGTGAAAATATCATGAATATAGTGACTTACTTTTATTATATGTCAATATGAATTATAGTGAGATATAATTAGAAATTACTTAATTCTTAATAATTTTTATAGTGCGTGTAAATAAAAAGAGTGATAAATATTTTTTTCTTACGAAGTTGCAGTCTTGAGTCATGTCACCTGATCAGAGCAGAGACCTAGGGAATTGAAGAAATTAACTTGAAATTCTGGCATCTTTTTGTGCATGTAGCACACTTGTGTAATATTCTGTCACCTTTGACCTTTCGAAAAGTTGAAAAATATCAAATTACTACTATTAATTACTCGCTAACTTACAAAAAAATAAAAAATAATAGCTCAATTTAATAAAAATTTTGCAATACAAAGAATTTAAAAAACGTTTTGATCATAAGGATCAGTTGAGTTGTATATAGTCTTTATCTTATATGTTTGTAAGAGAATGATTCTAAGATTTAAATTCATGATATCCTAATTAAATAATAATATATTTTTTTAATTATTTAATATTTCCCTCTTACAAAATAATATAAATCCAAAAATATTAATTTCAAGTGACTATATAATAAAACCCAAAAATGGAATAAAAATAAATTCCATAAGTCTGGACTTAAAACTCATACCCGTGACATCCATCACGACTGTTTCCTTTGTTTTCTTCCTTCCAAAGCAGAATATAAATTGTACTATGTCTAAGTTTTCCTAAGAATATTGTAACTTTTACTAGTATATATTTAATATAATAAATAAATAGTATTTGATATTGGACTTGGAATTATATTGAAAAGAAGGGAACATTTGTTTGTCTCTTCGCTTTGGATAAAAACAACTACAATAACATAGTATATTTTCATATAAAAATAGGAGATTTTAGTAAGAATACAAATATACGCAGTTAATATCGCTATCTTACGACTCTCAACTCAGAATAAGAAAATCTAAAAAAGAATATTATTAACCAAAAAAAAACACAATAAATATATAGACATGGAGATTATGTGTTTCGGAAAGATATAATGCAACAGATAAAACTACTTTATGGGGCTCAAATTCAAATTCAAATTAACTGTAACAAAATTCTGCAACCCACCACCACCATTTAATTTCAATTTTTTATAGTAGTATATAAAATAATAAATATTGTTCGTATGAGAAAGTTTCACTTCAAAAGGTAAACTGAAGTTGGAATTTGAAATTTTTGATTAAGCATTATCAATTCTATTTAATTTGGCAAATTCTAGTTTTCTGGGTGGTGAAAGAGGGGGGTGTTAGAGAGTCAAATGTCACTCAACTTGTTGTTAAATTATTATTGTGGACATCTCATTACAAGAAAAGAATCATCAAGATCTACTAACTATTTGGAATCTCTAAAGTTGCCAAACACCTTTAACTCTAATTTTTTTAATTATAAAATACATCACATAATGGTGGGATCCAAAGTTAATGTAAGAGTTAACTTAAGTGCAATCTATTGAAGTTTCTTTTAATGAATCTAATTCCTCTATTCTAACGAGATCGAAGTTTAAGGTTCAACCCTTAGACATAAAAAACATGATAGTAAAAAGTGTGTTTTCCTCAAAAGAGGACCTTATATAAATACGAATTTAAAATAATCGAATTCAATATAAATAACGAACACAAGAAATTTCTTTTTGATGATACTCAAAAATCAACCTCAAGTGAACTTCAGAAATTGAGTTAGAAATTATAGCACAAAAGGTTTCATGGGTAAATCTTTAGGTATATAAGTTGGGCTTCACTCCATAGAACTTGGGCTAAAGTTTCTGGATCATAGTGAGTCCTATAGTACATACAGCCCCTCTGGATAACAAGGCAAAAAGGGATATATTTAACTTTATAATGAAATTTTATAATTTTAATTTTTTTAAATTATTGTCTTATATATTTATTTAAAACTAAGGTAAAAATAGAAAATATGCGCTTTCTTGTTTTCATGGGTAATAATTGTCACTATTTAATAAATATTATCGTTTCTTCCCACTATTTCATTTTATTTGGTATACCTCTAGAAACTTTAATTAGGATATTATTTTATCAAATTAATAATAATTATTTTATTTAGTTAGTTAATACTAAGAGTACAAAGTAAAATTAAAATTTTACTTGAAAGTAAATGAAAAAAGTAGAGTTCACTCATCAAATGCATTTTATATGTTGATATGAATGATTATATTATTATTTAATAAATATTACTATATACCCCTTATATTTAAGGGGAAAGTGATCCTTATTTTCATATCTAGAATTTAATCTCCAAATCCCTAATTAAATGCGAATCATATCTTAAACCCACCACAATTCTACCACCTTGTTGGTTAATCTATTTTTTTTTTTTTTTTTTTTTTGTTGTCCATTGATTATGTTAATAAGAGGGTGGATGATCCCATAAAAGATTTTGTTAAGTCCAATGAGAGATCGTGCAATATTGTCTTTACATTGAAATTTGAAAAGTCTAGACATAGATTAGCACTAATATAATTACTTAATTAATCAATCTGGCCTCTAATTAATTTCTAGATAAAATGTCCAATATAGAATATATCCTCTATCAACGCCAACAATTAAAAGGGGGCATGCAATATATTACTTCCTCCCTAGCTCCATTTTTATTAAAAGGAATTTACACAAAGTGAATCTAAATTATTAATAGCTTTTAAAATATAGATAGCAGACACTAAATTAAAAGAAAATTTAAAAAGATGGGTGTTATAGTATTTTATCAGGGAAAATAGTTATCTATCTGCTTATAAATTTTTTTTAGTTTTATAGTCTTTTTAAAAGAATTTTTTTTATTTTTGTACATAAATTTTATCTGAAAATATCTTTTCTTCTGTTCAAGAATGGGCAAGAAATCTCACTATTGATAAATTACATAATTAGTTAAATATTTTATTATATTTATATTTTATTTTAATATTGTTAAAAAATACAAAATATACCTTTTTTTTTAATCGTGAACATACCGAGGGTCACGATACGTAACTTGGGCGTCATACATAATTCAAAATACATCACATATATTGTAATTACATGGTGTATCGTGTATCTAAGTAGCTAAACGATTTAACATATATTTATATATATATATATATATATATATTTAAAGTGTTTCTTGAGTTATGTACTGCATCAAAATATGTATCACGATCTTTTATATATATCACACTTAAAAAATACTATATGAAATATAATTTAAAAAGTAATTAAGTCGTATAATAATATTTTTTAATATGATTTAGTCCTATTATTTATCATGTGTTTTCTCTCCAACCTAATAATGGTTGCTCTAGTTAACGTTATTCCTTTAATGATATGTCTCAAATGAGGAAAAATAAAATCTAATTATATTTTATGATGGTCTGCCTGTCTGAAAATATGTTTGCAATAAATACCTCAAAAGTATATTACTAAATTACACTAAATGTGAAAGTGGCTGACAATTGTATAAATAAAGGTGGCATCCATTGATGTCCAGAGAGTAGTTGCCATTATTTTACTACAAAAACAGCCCAAATTTATTACTATCTCATTAATCTACTCCAACCCCCAAATTAATTTGAACTCAACCGGAGACTCTATTATCGGTCCTCTTATTAAAAATAATTATTTTAATTTATTTTTTAATTTATAAATAAAGAAAAAAATATTTTTTCCTTTATTCTTAGTAGTTTGTATTTTGAAGTATCTATCATCTAATATAGATTTCCTATATGGCCACTTTAATATTTTACAGGATCACTATAATTACTTTTGAATCTTTCTTCTCGTCATTCAAACTATAATTTTACATATAAATAACTTATTTCTTAATTAACTAACAAATATTATAAAATTTATATAAAATTTAATACATAATATAAGTTTCTTCTTAACTAGCTACCAAATAACTTGTGACTAATTTGAAGGTAAATTATGTAACCATTAAATCTTGAATAAATAATATCATGCATTGGTTAGAAGGTAAGTTATTCATGAATACAATTGATATAGTATTTGATTTGCAATTTTATAAATCTAATCAGCTACCGAACTATCTCTAAATATTAGTAAGCACTGAATTATTACTTAATTTATTTTCCGACAAAACTATTCTAAAAGTGGTTATTACTGCACCTAAAATGCAATCTGTGCTGTTAGATATGGCTATAATGGGTAAAGGTTAGTGTACGGATCAGCCCATTTAGTACTCAGTGAAACCGCCCAAACACCACATGATTTCTGTTTTTTTGTTCCCACTTCCATAAAACAATAGTATTCACTAGTATTAATTTTACAAACATCTTAAAAAATAATAATTAATAAAATTAACTTATTATGGAGAAGTAAATAAATCATATTAATATAAGAGTTAAATATGTCTCATATTTTTAGTTTTTAAAATCATCTTTTTTTTATGCGCGATGCATATTGATGATTGCGTTACATAATTTGAACGCAATACATAACTTAAGAAACCCTTCAAATACATATAGGGAATCGCGATACATAATTCAAAAAATCCTTTAAATACATACAGAGAATCACAATACATAATCCAAGTAACTTTCAAAATAAGTACGGATATATACGCACGATATATCATGAATTATCTATCACATCTAAGTTAAGTATGTGTCCTGCCTAAAAAAATATATATTTTATAACTTTTTAAAAGTATTGAGATAAAATATAAATATTATAAGAATATTTTATCAATTATGTCAATTATCTATTTATTATATTAATTTTAAAATATAATAAATTTAATATGCAGAATAATGAAGAGTACTCAATATTAAGGATAAAATAAATATAAATTAATTAATTAATTAGTAATTTTTTAAATTAAATAAATATTATTGAACGTTTTATTTTTAATATATAGTAAAGAAGTAAAATGAATCGAGATAAACAAAATTCCTCTTTTTTATGTGAGAAACAAATCACTATCAAACAAGCATCAATACGCGGTGTCCCAGGCTGGCACCATTCAATTTCATATCACATAATTAGGGGCCAATTATCCAGAAACTTGATGAATATAGCGACTCCTTGTTTGTTGAAATCTCATATATGTCCTTGTGATGTACTACATGAGTAGTTTGGAAAAATATTTTTTATAAAAAATATCTGAATGTTAAGTGTGTGTAAGGTGTATAAAAATTAATTTAATTAATAAATTGAATTGAAAAAATTACTATTAATTTATTGAGTTAATAATTTTTAAAGGTTTTATAATAAAAAATTATTGAATTATTGGTTCGATTTTAATTTTTTGATATTGGGCTATCGGTTAACTGATAACCAATAAGACTTTATCGAATATTGAAATTATTATTCTATCCGTAATTATATTACAAATTTTCATTTTACATATTACTCAATTAACCTATAAAATCTAAAAGCGTCTTTAATGTTTAAACATAAGATTCTTTTTATTTTATCCCTCTTTATCTGCTGCATATTATGAATAACTTTTATACATGATACTAACAGTGATAATTTTTCTTGTTTATCTAGAATGCATTAGTTGTATTTATGAATATTGCATGTATTTCTTTATTGGTTAAATCAAAACTGAACTATTAGAGATCGAAACCAATAAACTGAAAATCGATAATAAATATCTTATTCGATTGGCTATTAGTTTAGCATTTTTAAAATAAAAAATCGATATCCCAAATTAATAATACATAAAAACAAATCGAATCAATAATATATAAAATCAAATCGATCCGACCAATGCATGCCCTTGGGTGCATGAGTTTTGTTTAGTTGAATTATCGTAATTTATTTAGTAAAATATATTTAAATTATTAATTATTTATTTTTCCCACTTGAAAGTTCATGTATCAAATAATTAGTAATTTATGTGTATGTTGCTAAACAGTTAGTGATAATTTAGGTGAAAAACTCACACATCTGTTAATTTAGGTGAAAAACTCACATTGGTATGAAACTCAAAAATATAATACGATATATTTTTTCTCCTTTCACTCTTTGAGTTTCTTTTTGAAAAAACATAAATGAAGATTTTACTTATTTTTTATATTTAGTACATAAGCAAAAAAATTACCATAAATATCATTTATATATAATTTAGCTAATATAAATAATTTATGTTAAGATATCATCTTAAGATCATTTATATATATTTTAGTACAAACTTAAATCATTTGTGTATAATTAGTGAAACTCATTCATTCAGATCAGGCTTACATTGAAAATATTATTTGGAGGCCACACTACATAAATTATCATTCTATATTTTAGTACCACCAAAAATTATACGCTACCCGTACTAGACATTTATTTTTGTTTCACATAAATATAGAAGCAATAAAATAAATGATATATCCGATGTTATAACCTAAAACACATAATTGAAAATCAAATTTGGGCATTATGATTTATGATGTGAACTTAGCATTTCGTATTAGGAATAAATAATAATTAATTTTGATATTGATATTATGAAGCGTTTATTTCATGTTTAATTGAAATAAAAAATATGAGATAACTTATAGTATGATTTAATTATTTCAAAATTATAGCATTATTTTTATTTCACCTTAAATGAGACAACTAATTTCAAGATAGATATATTTAAGATTCAATATTATTTTAGACCGCTATAATTTTAAAAATTTACTAGCTAAACACTAGTTTAAAATTTATAATAGTTTCACGCAAGTACACGATCATCTACAATTGGGCGCCTAAAATATTTTTTTGATTTTGATACTTACCCACTTCTTTCCTTTTTGAATATTTAATTTTGTAATATTATCTTAATTTAATCTAATTTAATTTTAACAATTAATCGAATACAATATTAATTTTTAAATATTATTTTTTACTTTGAAAGCAATTTTTCTTTCTATTTTCACAATAAAGCATAGCTAAGCAACTATTCCTTCGGTTCCTTTTTATTTGACATACTCTCTTTCTTTAGAGTTAAAAATATAAATTTTGATTATTATTATCAAATGTAAATTTTAATATTTAAAAAAAATGTAATTTCATTGTATTTTTATATAGTTTTTCAATGTTTAAATTTTAATTTAAAATATTAAATTAATCTAATCTAACTTAGCTATGAAAATTCATCAAATTATATCTCCAAAAATAAAATAAATCAACTAAAGAAAAAAAAATGTACTAATTTAGCTTTAGAAATTAATTAAATTAATTCTGAAAAATCATCATCATCAACAATTACTACATACAAATATTACTCCACAAAGTGGGATCTAAAAAAAATAAATGAACGTGCTAATTAAAAATAAAATAAAAAATTAATTTCAATAGTACCTCAGATTTAATACTAACTCTAAAAAATTAAATGTAACAATTGTTTTGAAATGAATAGAAGATAGACCCTCGATTTAATACTAAAACCAAAAACTAAAATGTAACAGTTGTTTTGAAATGGATGGAGTAATAAATGAAGAAATTACTCAAATTAATACAATGGGCTCAACGGTCACTTCACCTAAACATTTATTCTTCCTCCTTCCCTTCCACTTTTTAGCATTTCATTATTCTCCCTCTCTCTCTCTCATTTCCCCCATTCACCACCACCACTACACCACCCATCACCGCCATTATGCCACCTTCAAACAACCTCATCACTACCCTCCTCCTCCTCTTCCTCCTCGTCTCTCCTCCATCTACCACCGCCACAATCACCACCGACACCCCAAAGTTCCGTGAAGCACCCGCATTCCGCAACGGAAAAAATTGCCCAAAATACCCTTCATCAACAATCCATATAGCAATGACACTTGATTACTCATCCCCTTATCTACGTGGCTCAATGGCGAGCATCCTCTCCATCCTCCAACACTCCTCATGTCCCGAAAGCTCCTACTTCCACTTCCTCGCCATTCGTGCCCACTTTAACCACCTTAACAAAACAATTACCACTACATTTCCTAACCTTAAATTTACTTTATATAACTTTAAACCTAGTATCGTAGAAACCTTAATCTCCTCATCGATACGTCAAGCTCTTGATGAACCTTTGAATTATGCTAGAATTTACCTAGCCAACTTAGTTTCACCTACGGTAAATAAAGTTATTTACTTTGATTCTGACCTCATTGTTGTGGATGATATTAGTAAACTTTGGAATATTGAGCTTAATGGTAAGGTTTTGGGTGCGCCAGAATATTGTCATGCGAATTTTACGCATTATTTTACGCAGAAATTTTGGTTACATCCAAATTTTCCAAAAACGTTTGAGAATAGAAAGGCTTGTTATTTCAATACTGGAGTTATGGTTATTGATTTGCAAAAATGGAGGAATGATGGATATACACACAAACTTGAGCATTGGATGAGAGTTCAAAAAAGGTAATTATTCAACCGTTTCTATTATGTATCCATACTTTTGTAAAGATATTTGATAAAATTCTACCTGTGTAATTATGTCATCAAGATTTAGCTAGCGTTTCCCTTGTCATATTTGTTTGATCATAAAAATTTGATGAAATTTGAAAATATGATCTTTAAATATCCTTAGAAATTCTCAAAAAAAACAAGCTCAGATTAATTTTTGGAGTGTTTAGGACTTTTATTAATAAAATTAATTTCTTTTTGAAATAAAATGTATATCCAGACACACTTTAAAATTCCAAAAAATTACAATTTTAAAAATTCAAAATTTTTAACCGAACAGGAGTTTAGATATTCAATTATAAGTTTTATTTGCAAATCAGTTTTTTCTTTTTATTATTACAATGTTGTTTGTTATTACAATGTCATTGAAACTTGAATTTGAGTCTTCAATTTATGTTGATATTATGTCAATTGAGTAACATCATGATGATTTCTATCAATGTTAAAAATACTATATAGAAAAAGGTTTAAACTATACCGACACATATTAATTACACATTTTTTCACTTAATTATATTTTCAACAGGTACAGAATTTACGAACTGGGTTCATTACCGCCGTTTCTACTGGTATTCGCTGGACATGTTAAACAAGTGGAGCATAGATGGAACCAACATGGGCTTGGTGGTGATAATCTTGAAGGACAGTGTAGGGATTTACATCCAGGACCAGTGAGCTTGTTACATTGGAGTGGTAAAGGGAAGCCATGGCTAAGATTGGACTCAAAGAAGCCATGTCCATTGGACAGTTTATGGGCACCATATGATTTGTTTCGTCACGAATCGTTGTTTTTGGATAGCTGAAGAATGAAGGACGAGACTTGAATTTAACATCTTTAATGAAATTAAGCATTTTTTGTCGGACTGATGACTCGAACTCGAAATCTAGACCACTTTGGGATTTGGATGGTAGCAGTATGAATAATTGCTTAATGTGAGCTGGAGACAGTCATGAGAGTGAGTGTGTGAAAAGACGAATGAGGACAAAAGTAGGTAGGACATGGTGATGTAGGAGGAAGGTTAGTTTTGGGATTTTGTGGAGAAGAAATTCACCATTCATAGCTAATGTTATTGGTGGGGTTAAAGAGAATTTTAACCTTGGATTGAGGGTAAATTGTGGGTGTACCAAAAAGTGGGGTCATGAAGGTGACGTGGAGGTTATTGATTGGTGGATGTAATCTTGATAATGGATCTTTGGAAGCAAGTGGTTGGATTATGGGAGATTCTTGTGTTGCTGTTATAGATTTTTTTTTTTTTTTTTTTTTTTTTTTTTTTTGTTGTTGTTGCTGTTGTTTGGATGATTTATGTGCACTTTTGACCTACTTCAATTATTTGCCTTTTGTTTTCTCCTTTGGGATGTCATTCATAAATCATAAAAAAAAGAAAATGGTGTTTGATACTCTTTTGATTGAATTCATTTTTATCTCATATCAATGGTACACATAAGGTCCATAATGTTGCAAGTATTGTTTTATTTGAGTCAAGAATCTATTATTAATAATTTTAATATTTTGATGAGGTAAGCATAAAATTTTATACACATCATCTTTTTTAAACTTTATTTGTGAAGTTATATTGAATATTCATTTATATGTTGTTGGAAATTTGGATTGAGTTCTTGTCATTTATTTTAGTGTAGGGCGTTTGGCCATAAATTATTTGATATTCAAAGAAGAGAATAATATTTGAATATATAAAGATTTTATGTGTGATAATTTTAAAAAAATCTCGTAAAACTTGTTTCTTAATTTTTTTATTTTCATATTTGAAGATTAAAGTTGAAATAATGCTAACAATTTGACAAACAAGCACTTCTTTATAATAATTTCCTTGATACATTCTCGTTTGAGCAAAACGGGTTAAGGCAATTTTTAGTGGGCATTTGAGAATACCTTTATGATTAAAAAAAATTAAAAACGAATTGTATAGAAATATTTATTCATTATTTACTTCTTTCTTTTTTCCTTTTTCTTAAAAAAATGAGTTTTTTTTAACCATAAAAATTGATCTACTCTTCAAATTGCGCGGACTCTTTAATTTTGATGCACCATTCACATAAGTTTTTTTTTAAAAACACACTAGTTTGTAGAAGCAAAAATACACTATTTTTATAAAATCTGAGATGCACGTGATCGAATTTTTCAAAAATACATTACTCTTTTAAAATTCAAGATATATCCGTTTATATCTTTTAAAAGTCTTGAGCAACATAATCTACTCCAAGAAGCAAACTCCAATTAATGGATGGACTTTTACTTCTAATTTTGAAGGGAAAAAATTAGTACTTTGAAGTCTGAACTCTTGGAAGGAACCTCCTAATTAAGTAGAGTCATCTACACAAAAAGTACTAATAAACTAAAAAGTGGAGAACCTTTTGGAAATTATCTTAAGGTTTTCAAAACCAAAGTCCAATTCCACTTTGCTAAATAATACTTAATAGCTTTTGGCTAATTGATAATCCTACATAATGCTTAATGATTAAGCAATGTGACCTTGAGATGACTTTGACTAAATATTAGTTTTACATACACTGATTATTTTATTGAGTATTGCTATCTAGCTCCCCCATCCACTAGCCTAAATTGGTAATCAATTGCAAATTTAAAAATATTACGTTTAAAATTAAATATATATTTTTAATAGTTAATATTTAATTTTTATATTTCACTTCATATAATAATTTGACAAAAAAATATATATTTAATCACCTAATATCGTCAAAAATTACTCCACCATTATTAATAATGCTACCCATTTAAAGCTTAAGTAGATGAAAGAAAATTACATGATATTTTATATTTTTATTTAAATTTTGATCTCTCATCATTTTCACTCACTCCTCGAACGGCTACAACCCTTGAATGATTCCTTGGAACTTACTACTATGAAGAAGACAATTGTGCGTAGCTCAAGCGCAAGCTTAGGAATCATTTAGTGATCGGAATGGGATAGACAAAAATATTTTACAGGTTAGCATATTTCGTGAAATTAACTTATCCCACATTTATTTTTATTAACTAATATCTATCATTTTAGTACAAATAATAAAATTAAAAAAAAGGTCTCTTATTAATGAAGTTTGTTATGTTATGTAAACTTTTAGACTGGAGAATAAAGTTAAAGCAATATTTTATTGATTTTTTTTTTGTAAAAGTCGTATCTTAACAAATAATGATTGTTTTCTACTAAAAACTTAACCAATATAAGGATGCCAGTTACTTTATCCAAAGCTATCCACATGAAAAAGGTGGAAACAAAAGCACATCTTCTTGTGTTTTGATTTGGAAAAAGTAGTAAAGTGAATCCACAAAGAAAAAGGGCAGAAGTAAAAGACTAAAATGAACCAATGATGGGATTAGCACATTTTTACAAGTATTGGTGTTTTGTGTGATGAAATAGTCTTTTTGTTATGCTTTTTTCTGGCTTTCAGAAATAACTTCTTTCATAAGATATGCATATACTTTATCATCTTCATAACCGTATGTTGTTGAAATAAACTTTTATTGATCTAATGTCATTTTATTTCTCTTTCTCATCCATACGAGGTTTTAATGGAAGAATTAATCAAAATAGTCATTTAATTAGCCGTTTAAACTAAACATAGCTAGCACGTTGGACTTAAACCAGCCAAAGACACTCTTTCATGGTATGATATTATCCGCTTTGGGTCAAGCCCACACGATTTTTTTCAAAAAACCTCACACCATTAAGAGATTCTACAGCTTATATGTAATTCCCAATCCTTTCAGCTATCAATGTGAGACTTTTGTTCGCACACCCAACAATTTCCCCCTCAAACTAAGTACCACATGACCCATAACCACGATCCATGGGTCATGAGATTCACCACGTTGTAACCTACATCGTCTTTGAGTATCTTTTTTTTTATGGCAACCGAAGCCTGTAGCTAGCTTTTTCTTGTGTGTGCATTTTCAAGCTCGTAAAGGTAAGAAAATCGAGCTTCGCACTCCACACTCTGCCACATCACCGTACTCATTCCGCTGAACTTGAGTTCTAATACCAGTTGTTGGGCTCTTACATGGTGTGATATTGTTCGTTTTAGGCCAAGGCAACAGGGTTTTTCCCCAAAAGGCCTCACACCACTAAGAGATCCTACACCTTATATGTAGGTTCCCAATCCTTTCAGTTACCGATGTGGAACTTTATTCGTACACCCAACAATCTAACCCCCGAACTAAGTTTTACGTGGCCCAATACCATGATTTATTGGGTCACCGAGATTCACCGTGTGCCACCCAATATCTTTTTGAGTATCTTTTTATGGCAACCGAAGCCTGCAGCTAACTTCTTCTTGTGTGTGCATCTCCAAGCTCGTAAGGGCAAGTAAATCGAGCTCTGCTCCATACTCCACCACTCCCCTACATCACCATACTCGTCTCGCCGAACTTGGCTCTGATAAAAATTATCGGGCTCAGACCAGCTCAAAGACACTCTTACATGGTGTGATATTATCCATTTTGGGCCAAGCTCGCACGGTTTTTTCCAAAAGGCATCACACCGTTAAGAGATCCTACACCTTATATGTAGCTTTCCAATCCTTTCAGCTAC
>JBDJHY010000094.1:5415918-5427819 GCA_039654485.1 Withania somnifera
GACAATGAATGGTTTCAAGAGAGGTAGAGGTAGACCGAAAAGTATTGGAGAAAGGTGATTATGCAGGAATTGAAGAAGTTACAGCTCACTGAGGGCATGACCCAAGATAATAAGATGTGGAGGATGAATATTATGGTAGAAAGTTAGCTGGTTGGGGCTATTCTTTGTAGGTAGGTAGGTTTGTTTTGTTTGTTTTGGTACTTAGGAATCATAGTAGGGGTTGGCTCCTAAAGTTTGAGGAGGTTTATTGCTTCTTTTAACTTGAGGGTACTATTATTTGTTGATAGCATTGCATTTGTTATTATCTTGGTGTTTTTTTTTTCTTATCTCATTTTTCTTGTCAATATATTATTTTTCTTGAAACAGTCTTTCTACCTGACTTTTAGGTAGTGATATGAATTGTGTACATTATATCCCCAAACTCCACTATGTGAAAATACACTGAATATGTTATTGTTATTGTTAAATTAAATTAAATTATTTTAAAATTAAAATTTTTGATAACTATAAATTACAATTTTCTCATATCAAATGTTACATTAAAAAATTAGGGGAAAATGCATATTTGCCCTCCCTTTGATAGCGATATTTGTCATTTTCCTTAGTGGTGTTGCAATTCATTCAGTTAAAGTTGCTAGAACACGATTAAACTCTAAATTTGAAATCACTGATTAAGTAAACAACAACATTAATTGATAAAGTGGTTGTCAACAGCATTCATTGATAAAGTGGTTGTCAGTAGTTAAAATGTCATGGGTGTTCGCAATAAATTTTATAATGATGAAAATAAATAATTTTATTGATAAACAATGATTATGAGTATAAATCTATTTATCCTTTAATTTTTTTCTCTTGATTCTTTTTTATAATTCTAAGGCCATTAGTAGCATATTTTTCGAATGTGGATGATTTATACTTGATCTTCATAAAAGGAGAATTTTATGGATTGTGTTGAAGTTTTTGATTATCTAAAAGAAAGAGACTTAACCTTTTTATAAATATCCATAAGTTCGTCGAATATTTGAGATATAAATATCCACAAGTTGGTGAAATATTTGAGATGCCTCTTTAAAGAAATATATCGCCATTTATATAGGCATAAACTAAGATTTAGAATAAAGTAACCTCAAAAGTACCCTATCTCTAATTGCGCTCATCTTATAAAGTTCAACAAAATTTCAATATCTGTAACGGATTCAACCAGGCTGCCCTTTTTTACATTCTATAATTAAGGGGGAGGAGGGGTTCTAATAGATAGAAAAAAGTCCAATCTAAGCAAACCATACTATCCTGGGATTTATTATCCCACCCTCAATGTGAGATAAAGGTAACACTATAGTACTAAAATAAATTATTTCACGATTTTATCCCGACAAAATATGAAATAAACTCATCCAGGATTAGTTATTCCTTATCCCTCCCACCAGAGCCCTAAACCGACAATAGTTTTCAATTTCATAGTACAATTGGCAAAGATTACAAATGCCAACATGCATTTATAAATCAGAGAAAATATGCACATAGCTGGTATAACTATTGCTTTTACAGAATCCATTGACAGAAATACAATAACCTTGTGGATGATATACACATTTCACAAGATAGAGAACGCAACACGCTTGAGACGAATACACATAAAAACAGAAAACACAATGTACTTGTGGTGACATGACTCGATAAAACCGCATTCACCATCTAAACTGTTCGTCTAATTGAAAGGGAAAGCTCCGGAGAACTAATGTTCTTGCCGAACATGGTAACTACACATCATTTACAGGTAAACGCTCTTCAATAGACACGCGACAGATGGGGCACCTCTTGCACTTGTCACAACAGGTGCTGAAAAAGAAAGAAAATGAAACGTTAATTTTCTTACGAATCTAGCCTTCTAGGAAACTCATGCCTTCAAAATATGGGAACTATTCGAACAGTGTAAATCACTGAAAGAATGTAAATATGACAGCAGAAAATGAGTGGCAAGAGGTCTAGGTAATACCGGCAGAGGATGTGATGCCTACACGGAAGGAGGAGAATATTTATATGTTCCTCAAAGCAAATTCTACATAGAATTTTTTCCTGACACAAGGATCCACGTGTAATTAGCGAGCCCGAGAAACAATATCTAAGATACTAAGGTGACACGAGTTAATTCCTTGATTCTAATACATCACGTATATGTTAAACAAGCTCTAGATGTCCTATAAAGTATTCCATAATGATAAAGGAAATACGAAGGAGACAATATTCTTCTTCTTGTGGCTGAACTCTCACAAGACAATATTCTTCTTCTTGTGGCTGAATTCTCACGAGAATATAATGCATCGATTAGATATTAAAGTATTTTGACGTAATCTTACATTTTGAAGTCTTTCGAACTCATCCTGTTTTGTCTGTGTGATCTCTGATTGCTCACAAAGTGCAGCTTGTAGTCTCCATATCTGAGATAGCAACAGTCAAGCTACCATCTCAGTGAGAGCACTAAAGAAACCAAGAAAGATGCAATAAGAAAAAAGACGTGACCTCTTCAGCAAGTTCCGCTCTAGGCATTTGCTTTACAGTATCAGGTGAGAAAGTATTGTACCTAAAATAACAATCAGAAGAGGCTGATAAGATAAATTAGTCAAAGTTTAATTAAGCACTGCACGTACAACTTCAAGCAAGAGCCATTTAAAAAACATGAACCAGATGACCGTCAAGGTACTGGACAGAAACGCAAAAACAGCAATTATATACAGATGGGAACACTGACCCAGATGTCCCAGCATAATACAGACGAGCTTGTTCCTCTCGGCTTCCTTCATCAATTGACCACCAACCTAACAACCTGTACCAATAATATCAACACAAAGAGACAAGCACGTGGAATGAATAAACCTAACCAATGCTCAGAAGGATCAGAAATTGTATAGTTTCACCTAGCTATAATTACCTTGACCCCTGACGCATGAAACTGAAAGAATCACGAATAACAGAAGACATCCTAAAATAGCTTCTTACACCAACTTCACCATCTACCAGAAGAATAATAGTCTCCACGAGTCTATAGACAGAAAACAAAAGACCAGCTCCTTGAAGTAGGAATAGAGGAAGAAACAGAATGGGAATCGGGATAATTCTAGCACTTGGTGGGGTCCCCTGTAATCAAAATATGTAAGTTGCAAATCTGATTAACTAATTGGAAAATTGAAAACAGAACTTTATAAGAGTGTTTGCATACCGCTAAGCGCATAAAAAGCAGTATCTCGAAACAAACAAGAGGAATCTTCATCACATGACCACCAATGTCCTGCAAACTGCATATTCCATTCTGTTGATCATCTTCATCTGAAGATGCCAGAAATCCACTGTTCCAGTTAAGATATCGCATGCTTGATGTTGACGAGCTGGCTGTATTACGTAAACTTGAGCGTCTGTGAATTGCGGGGTTGTACCATTTTGTGCAGATAATAAAGGCAAAGCATTGTGCAACACTGAATGCCAAGTATGATGCAGGTTTAGCAAGCAATTAGGCAAAAGAGCCAATCACGCAAAATAAATGGGAAAAATTGAGTACCCGTAGTTGATGAATAAATCCCACCACCCAAGAGCAGCAACATCTCCTGCAACTCGCAGCAAAATGGATGTGAGATTGCAATTTAACGAACGAATGATGAGGTGGAAAAGTCAATAACCATAACTACTCTACCAACCTAATCTGTAGTCCAGGTTAATGTATGTATCATTACGTTTGTAAGGGGTTGTTTGGGATAACATAATACCAAGTTGGTTGGGTTAATGATATCCCACCTTATCCCAGTATTGCCACAAATGATGGTATCCTCCATTTTTGTGAAACAAAAGGTAAAGTTTGTCATTAACCTAGTTGGTACTTTATCATGATAAAGTTCTCCACTAACATTTAACTGCATGCATGGTTAAAGAAAGATCTGAAGCATCAGCTTTAATGGCAACGAGTGATATTAATCACCAGCGTTATCAAAAGCAAAAAGCTCTAATATCCATTGGGGCTTAAGAGGCGCAAATAAAAGTGTGAACTTTAATGAAAAAAGCGCAAAGGGAGACGAAATATAGAATATATGAGTCCAAGACTATTATAAGCATGAATGGAAAATATATGAACAAAGAAATTGAAAAAAATTAAATAAGCTAAAGTGAAATATCTATTATTTAGTGTCACCTCTTCGGAAGAGGCTCATTGGCAAGGGAAAGTATGCCTTAGAACCTAGATGACAAAATAAAAGCGCACATTAAGCGAGGGAAAGTGCTCAACGCATTTTCAGCCCCACTTCAGGGATTATGCGCGCCCTTGACAACATTGCTACTCACTGAAGATAGTAGTGGAATGTATCAACAGGGAAAGAAGTACCCTTGTACTGGTTACTTGATGCATGGCTTGAAGGCTTTAATAGACTAACAAGCCTGCAACTCTAGAAGAAAAATCATTGATGTAATTTGCACCAATGGACCAAACTTTTAATCTTAGTAAAAGCATAATCTTTCTTTTGCTTGCCATTTCCAAAACTGTTAATTATTTCGAAGTTGCTGCAGATATAAACTGATAAGAACGTACAGATAAAAAATAATATGAGAAGCAAATGGTGCAATTTAGCCAACAAGAATTACATGACAGGTACAGAAAGAGTCAAATGGTTACCACAAAGCTTCAGAAGAGTAAATGCTGTTGCTGCTATGAAGAAGACCATAGCAATTGCAACCCAGAAGTGCTGAAACATAGATGACAAGATAACTTTCAGAATTAGCGCAAACAGCATGTACCACAATAACAGTTTTAAATAACTTTCACTTCAATAGGGCACAACACAAAGCATATTAATTCAAGACAGGAAACACCAGACTGCATATTGCTGAATAAAGTATCTAAAAAGAGACTGGTTAAAAGATGCGATCAAACTGTTTATTCCTGATATGCGTTAAACTCCTGAACATAGACTATAGTTGAACCTTATTTCACTGGTGAGGAGATATCAGTTAACCTCACAAGAGATCCACACCTCTAGTGGACTTCCTTTAAAACCCCGTAAAATAACAATTACGCTCTTTTGTTTACACATTTATGCAAATGATGAAATAAGCTTTCTAAACTAGTCAATCTAAAAGTTATAATAGGCTATTAATATCAGATTCCTCCCGGTAGATAAGCTAAAGAAAATGACATGATTGCTAACTGTGGTTTCTTAAAAACGAATAGGACATCTATACTTACAGGAAGCGTCTCCCATATAGCCTCATCACTCATGCTATCTTCATCTCCGGGCATCAGAGCCCTGCACATTCTGAGCATGGGGAAAAGTTTAAAAGGAATTAGAAATACATCCAAAACCAAGCCCAACAATTTTCATGCTCTGAAGTAATGCAAAAAGCATATCTTTGGACATCTTATCTCATATCTCTTTATTCCAAAAATAATTCAACTGCCGCCAGATGGCTTAAAAGTTCACCATTTCTTGGCAAGGGAAAGTATCTTACCTAACATTATCAACCAAGATAGCAATTTCAAGTGCTAGCAGAGGAAAGAACACAATCTTCAAATTTACAGCTGCAATTAACCACAGTTCACAAATAAGTGGCTTTGCTTATATGAACTAGCTTGCATATCAAATTTAAAAAGAGGAAAGAAATGATACAAGATTTAAATAGATGAAATAAAGATCTCCATGATCAAGGCACTGAAAGGTAAGAAATAGTTTATAGGTCAATAATATAAAAGGTTAAGGTAGAGTTGCAGTCTAGTGCAAATGCCCCTAGTGACTAGAGGTGAACAACATTATGAATCAGCAAGAAGGCAATACACAGTTGGTTGTAAATGCATCAGATAATGATGTTCTAAGGAAATTTTCTTGATTACCATTGGCGCTGTCGAGATGAATACAAAGAAGTAATTCAAAAGCAACAAGCAGCGGTGTCGCCATGACAGCATGGAATGGTGCCCACTGTTCATGATTGAACATGTGCTTCTGTCACTATACAGCTTTTTGAAAATATACAAACAGCATTGACAGGCACATAAAAGGTTGAACCAAAAATCGATATAGTTAATGTGGCATACATGTCGATCACGAGGCATTGATGGAGCAGGTAATGAGAATCTACCCCTTGCTACAACCACATGAAAAAACCAAAGTGGAACGAAAACAAGCCTGCAAAATGAACCAAATGTGAATACCAACTGTAAGTAATAATCATACTGTTTAGACAGCAGGGGCTCGAAAGTTCTCAAATACCTTGCAAAACAAAAGGAGAAAGGAAATAAGAAGCAATAATTAGAAACTCAATCCCTAAATACTGCAAATGGTATAATTATAATGCGGAAAACAGAGTACAGAGCCAACGAGGTTAATAAAAAAGAGCTAAGATTAATGCAGCAAAGGCTTTAGTAACCAGTGCTTATATTTCTCGGATACTTCTTTCATTCTCTCAATACACACGTGCACTCTCACACAAATGTACATGTGTTCACTGTGTACATGTGCAAGCTCGCACATATTGCTCTTTCCAACAATTAGAATCTTATACTAGAAGGGGCAAGATGTAAAAATGGAAGAAAGACACCCTACTTTCACTAATTGAGATATCCAATTTTGCATGAGTTTTCAGCATTTCCAATCAAAGAATGCAGAAACTCAAACAGTTATTAAGGTAATTTTTCTGTTACCTTCTCAAAAAAAAATAGTTATTAGGGGAATTTTGAGGTCGAATTCACCCTTTTTCGATCCAAGATGCTTTTTTGAATGATTAACCATATAGCCAAAGGTCGTAGGCGCACTTGCATTACTTATCATTCACAAGACATAGAAATCTGGCATAAAAAGTACAATTTTGAAGATCGATACCCCTATCAGTTAATCAATCAACTCTGTCTCAATCGTTAGATTAGCCAGATGTATACTATGAATCTACATTAGCTCTAATCAGGTCATATTTATCCCAATACATGATGATTTTCCGTTAAGAAAATTATGGGGGTTCTGAAATTAGAGGCTTTCTAATCTCACTTATCATAACAAGCATACAAGTTTCAAATATAATAAGAAGAATACTGACAAATACCGAGCCTAATGTAACTGTAACAACAAGTGAGCCATTAAAGCCTTAATTCCGACTAGCTGTCAATTGTCATCAACTGTTTTAATCGTCTGCTCACATTGTTTTCTATTCTTAGCTAAACCAACATTAATTTTGAGATTGCAGTAAAAAAATTATACATGCAAAGAAGCAATAAATCAGAAAATCCAAAGAAGGAAAACAAACAAAGCAACAAAAAGAGAAAACCACAGAACATCGAAGAAAAAATAAACCAGGGAATCCCAAAAAGGAAAACAAAGTCATACAAAACAACAACATACCCATTGAAATCCCATAAAGTGGGGTCTGGGGAGGATAAAGTATATGCAAGCCTTGCCATTACCTTTTGGAGGTAGAAAGGCACGTTCTGGAAGACCCTCGGGTCTCGGCTCAAGTGAAACATATCAAAATAGTATTTAGTGGAGAGAAATAGGACACCAATGGTAAAGCAATGTGGAGCATTATATGCAAGAAACCGTAACGTCGATCGATCGCCTAAACATAGTAGACAATAGATGATATCATATACCAAAAACCAAGGATACCGGAATAGGCTAATACTACAATAGACATGGTGCTCTACACTACCACCAAGCCAAGAACATGGATAGGAAACAAACAAAATAATAAGCTCTACACTACCACCAAGCCAAGAACATGGATAGGAAACAAACAAAATAATAAAGGGAGAAAATTAGAGAGCATACCAAAGAAGAAGCAAGAAAAGATAATGAAGCGGAAAAACGAAATGTTGTAGTCGAAGCCATATGTCCCACCTAACAAAGAAGGTAGGCAGGTGTCTCCCTATAACGAAAAGTCTAGGTCACTAATTGAAGTACAATTCATGTAACTTTTGTACAATAATTAGCTGCAGTTGTTCGAACACTGTTCATTGGCTCTTCTGAAAAAATTTCCCCCATAAAATTCCAAATCTGTTTAGTTTGTTTTATCATCATTAATCCTGATATTATCACAATCACAAATCAGTAAGTTCTGAAAAAGTTACAACGTATTGAGGACATAGCCCTAGATAGAAAGGTGTGGAAGACGAGTTTTAGGATAGAAAGTTAACAGGTTGGAGGTAGTCTTTGTTGGTAGGTGGGTTTGCTTTGTCTGTCTTAGGTTGATTAGGAGTCATATTAATAGTATTTTATGTGCAGTGACAGGCTCCCAGAGGTTGGAGAGGTTTGTGGCTTCTTGTAGTTTAAAGGTACTATTAGTTGTTCATAGCATTGCATTTGTTGTATCTTGTTGTTTTTTAGTCTTATTATTCCTTGTTAATATGTTATGCCATTTTTTGCTTTATCAATATATCATTGTCTACAGTTGAGAATCTTCCGGAAAAAATCTCTCTACATGACTCTTTGGTAGTGGTATGGACTGCGTACATTCTATCCTCCCCAAACCCCATTATGTGGGAATATACTAGGTATGTTGTTGTTGTTGTATCCGTTCTGTGTACTATTTGTACTTACTGGATGTCATTACTCTTTATCAATTTTTTGTTGATTATACATCACACGTATTTATATAATAAAAATTAGCATGAAACATAAACATAATCGATCTTAACATATGTATTTCTGTTACATTCATCTAATGGATATACTGAACCTTAGTGGCCCAACCAGCATTTTCATATAACATTGTTAATCTCATAATTACCCTTATGGTCGGTTCTCTTCCCCGCACCCTGCGCATAACGGGAACTTTAGTGCACTGGACTACCTTTTTCTTTAATCTCATAATTGTGCAATAGAATCAGGCTTCAGACTTAGAAAAAAAAGAGACTTTGCATGTTTCGAGATCAAGGTCTTATCCTAAAACTTACATCTTGACTTTGCCGATTAATAATACCTATCATCTGGAAAATGCATAAATCAAAGAAGTCAAGGCATATAGCCAGTGTATGTGAGCAACTCCTTAATGTCTCATACCTCTATTCTGACTCTTGTGAATGTTCCCTCGCACTCATCCTTTATAAAACTTAAATAATTGATATGGTTTCCTTTCTTCTCAAGTACCCATGTACAAAATTCTCTTGGTGCTTTCATATTATTTTCCCAAGTCAATGAATATCTTGTGAATCCTCCTTCTTTTTGTCCCTAAAGTTCTTCATCAAGTTTCTTAGCAAAAATATTGCTTCTGTTGTAAATCGACCTTTACAAATTCAAACACGCTCAACATATAGTAAGAATGAACTCCAATAAGAAAGGAGCCAATTTGTCAACCAAACCTCCTCCCACTCATGCTCTTGGCACAGCGTCTAACTAAACATTCAGAATTCCCCAACACCCAAATATTAATTCTATTAGAATGTCTATTGGCAGATACAACATACTTGAATGACTAACAATTTTAACGTAAGCACATCATCCAAAATCCTAAAGTTTCCACCTTTTTCAAGCTCAACAATAATCCTATTAACAATTTTAGGGTAAGCTTGTCATCCAAAACCTAAAGTTTCCATCTTTTTCAAGCTCAACAAAAATCATATTCACAATTTTAGGGTAAGCATGCCATCAAAAATACTAAAGTTTTCGCCTTCTTTTAAGCTCAACAATGATCTAAAAGGCATTCCAATTTTAATTTCCAACAATGGAATATCATGCTTCTCAGAAATAGACTCTCTAACTTCACAAGGTAAGAGTAAGGCAGCGTACATGCCACCCTACTCAGACCCCACTGGTGGAATAACACTGAGTATGTTGTTGCTGTTGGAGTATCATGCATCTAAGTTATTCTAAGTTGTTGTTGTTGGAATATCATGCTTCTAAGTTATTCCAAGTGTTACAAACTAGTATATCATAGATTCGAAGTACTAAATAAGAAGGCATTTGAGAAATACATACATAAAAACCTTCACTTTATCCACATATCTTATAGTATCTGCATAAGATTAATCCCATTAACTGTTAAAACTACTTCAAATCACATAAAAAAACAATAAGGGGATAAAGATTTTTCTATCGAAAAAAAAAAATCTTTTTCACAAATTGTTCTACAAAATTCACAAAATCCTCAACCAAAAACTGCCAAATTCCTTCAGTCCCACAAACAGACAAAATTCCAAAGCTGAACAATACAGAAGAGCAAATAAAAATAAGAAACACCAACCACCAAGAATAATGAAGGGCATGATCAAGCTTGAGAACAAGAAGCAAAGTGAAAGAAAACAGCAATCCATGAGCTACCACTGCTTGCAAAGACTTCAATACTCTTCTTCCACCCATCACTCCACCAAGAATTCAACAAACAACACCCACAAATCCACTCTTTTTCACAACCCCATCTCTAAATTAACAAAAAAAGATGGTTGTCAAAGACTAACCTTAAACAAAGGGTATAAAAGAAAACAGTTTTCTAAAGAAAACACATAGGAAAAAATGGGGCGGGGGGGCGCGGGGGAGTGTTGAAGAAAAAGCAAAAAACACTCAATTCTACTCTTTTTTCACCAGATAAAGAGAACAAAGGGTTAAAAAAAGCCAATTTTCAAGGAAAAAATTGTGGGTATTGAAGAAAAAGCAAAAAGGTGGAATTTTTAGAAGTTTGAACAAGAAAAGAACAGAGACAAAGAAGTGTCAATTGCAAGAACTCCTTGGTTGTCTTATTATTGTCACACAATCAGACAGATTGGTAACAAATTTGGGGAGTTCAAATGATGTTCTATTGAGGTGGATGGTCTAATAGTGGAACTATATTGGAATATAATTTTGGCAATAAGATTTTCTTTTTCTAATACTATTAGAATTTTAAATTGTTGATTTTTTTTTTTTTGGAATTATGTGTGTGTTTGCTTGATACGATAAAAGTTATTTTTAAGAACACATATTTTATCAAGAATACTCTGTCGCTGTTTGATTGAGTAGCGAACAGGATTAATGTTGGACTTTGTTGTCGTTAACGATGAGAATTGATATTTGATTGAGTAGCGAATATGATCAATATTGGGCTTTGTTGTTAACGAAGAGGATTACCGTATTCTCTACACTAGATTGCTACTCAAAGTCACTATAAATTAGTTAGTTTTTTATAAAAAGAATTTTTTGGCGTTTGATTGAATAGAAGCAGCGCTTGACAGACACAATTAACTCAACATATAGTAAATATAAATTCCTATAAAAAAAATATATATTTTGGATGGTATCACAATTCATTCGACGTATAATAAATTGTTGAACTACTTTAATAAGTTTGTGAGTGAAATATTCAACGTTTAATATTTAAAAAATAATATCCACAACTTCTTTACGAACTTTATAGCAAAAAATAATATATTTTATTAAAAAAAACTTTGCACAAATTGTTTTGAATAGGTAATTAAAATATGAGATGTTTTTTCTTAGAAAATGCCTCCTGTATCATAATTTATTCTTTTATAGGAAAATGATGTTGTGTACGTAGTCGAGGGAATTAAGGTGGCGTGGATACATAGGAAATTTTCATGGTTAATATTGGTCCCTTCTTATAAAAGTATAAGCTGTATATATTCTCACATGTCCCACACACTATTAGTAGTTTGACCATTCAGATATATATTGTGTCAATATACTTAATATATAGTTTAATTATGCTATATATTTGAAATTGAACCATATATTTAGATATCTTAATCACGTACTTTGAACTGCTAAATATATATGTATATGTATTTGGAGAGTTATTTATTTATAATGTATCATGTGTTTAACTATATATTTGGTATAATATATTATTAATAACATTAACGAAAGAATACAAATACCATTGATTGAAAAGAGAAGATAGAAAGAAGAGAGAGATACAAAAGAATGGAGGCTAATAGTAGAATGGGAAGCC
>JBDJHY010000094.1:5491098-5513689 GCA_039654485.1 Withania somnifera
CAGTGTTCATCTCTATTTACCTTCTTGGGAGACCATTCTGGAGGATAGTAAAAGTTGTCTGCCCTAGCAGCTGCAAGTGAAGACTGCAAAACACATAAAAATAACAAACAGCAACTTAGCACCACACCAGCATTTCAAGAGTTAAAAGGAAAATATAAAAGGCTGAAATCGAGCCGAAAGTTTATTAGGAGCTTAGGCAGAGTTGCGCTGTAAATTGTGTTACTACACCTACCATGCAGTCAGTTAAAGATAAGTTTTTCGAACGGTTATTTATACATAACAACTGCTAAGATAGATACAAAAACAAGAAAATATTCAGAACTCGCTGGTGAATTATAGAGCATTTCACAATTCTGGATGCGTGAAAACAAGAAAAAGGTAACTGAAAAGATAAGAGGGGTAAGTAAAGAGGAGAGATACATGTCCTATCTGTCAGTGTAAGGCAAGTTTAAAGCGCACTTAAGCCCTGAAACGAGGCTCAAAACGTTTTGCCTCACTTAATATGCACTTCAATGTTGTCATCAAGGTTCTACGGCATATTCTTCCTTGCCAATAAGCCTCAGAAGGTGACACCAACCACTTGATATTTTTACTTTATGATAATTTTTTCAATTTCTTTGTTCATATATTTGTTAAAAGGAAAAAGTTCATTATATTAGTCTTGTACTGTACTAAACCTATATACTTGGATTTTTTCTCCATTTGAGCCTTTTTCACTAAAGCCTACTCTTTATTTGTGCATTGCCCTTAAAGCCACAACAAATCTTAGAGCTTTTTGCTTTTGATAACATCCAAAGCCCAATAGATAGACCTACAAGATTACTACTTCAATTCCTCTTTACAAAATAGATAATTTTTTATCCAACTGTATAAAGGTGGGATCTATGAATAGGGGATGTAGTACTAGTATCTACAGGCCCTAAATCATCAACGGGCTCTCCGAGCACGTTACAAATTCATCCCAGAGTCGCTCCTGCCTAAATAATTAAGCAACTAACCACACCTCAATCTCAAACTAATTGCAGACAATTTTACGATCCTCTGTGTCTATACAACTCCACTAGACCCATTAACAAAGACAATTCATTATAATTAACTATTTTTATGCTATTTAACAACAAAACAGACCTAATACCCTAATCAAATAACAGCTCATCACAATCATACTTAGCAGCTGATGTATTTAATCTAAATAGATCTATAACTCCACTTTTTGTAATTGATTTTTTTTCTCCAATCAATAGCCAAACTTAAACCCATTAAACATTGATATAAACCTTCCATTTTATACTAAAATTTATATAAATAAAATAAATAATTAAGAACATAAAGTGTAAGAATTAATCATGATTAACAAATAAAATTACGAACCATTTTTTGATCTTCAAAGCTTCGCTTCTTTGATTGATTGAAGATTCAGTTTGGGGATTTCGCGTTTTGATTGCAATTTGGGGATTGTAGGATTCTTATATATGTGAACGAAACGACATCGTATAGGGAATGGATTGAGGCGGCAAAAGCCCACATTGCACTTTCATTGATGGGCCTGAATTGAATAACGTCCAGTAAAATTTGGGCTTTGAGAATCAGGCCCATATAGACAATTGGAAGGGTTGATTTACACAAATGTCCCCTTTTTAGTTTATCCTTTAGCTTTTGTCCTTTTCTAAAATTTAAAGTTAGTGTAAATATAACCTTTGAGAAATGATCCTTCTAGGCAATGTTTAGCTTAGGTCTAATTTATGTTCTCTCATATATTATTAACTTTATTGGTACAATAGTAGATTGTATTTAATGTTTTTTTCATAAGATTTTCGACTTGTTTGAAATGAACTTTTATATCATTATTTAAAAGATTCATAAGTCGGAAGAGAAATAAAAAAAAGGTTATTTACTAAAAAAATATCCCATAAGGAATAACTGACCAAAACTTTCATAGACTTCTCTGCGGACGATTTGACTGACCTTACTCCTATAACAATATTTGCACATTTAGATGTTATTACCATACTATCAAGATATTTAATCTTCTTTGTCATACTCACATAACAAATTAAATGTTCTCTTTTCTTCTATATCATAATAAATATTTTGGTGATAGTCCTATAACCATTAATGGCAGTCCACAGAAGGTGGTAGAGAGAAATGTGAAAATTATATTCAAGATAAATCCCACTAAAAGTGCACTTGTATTATTGCTTATTGTTTCATTCCACATACCCTATATGTGACACCATCAATACAATATAACTAGCTTCACTTTTCCAAACAGTGTGTAGATTGCTTGGTAGCTAGTATGATATGATAAGTGGCGGAATCAGAAATTTTTTTAAAAGGGTTTAGAATTTTAAAAAATAAATATATGAACTAGTTGAAGAAAATTTGACATTTATAATATGTACATAAAAAATATAATTTTACATTAAAAAATTCAAATAAACTCCTGAATTTAATGTGATTCTGTCCCTGAGTATGATAATGTGGATTACACTTTGTTCCCCACCATACAGCAAAATTACACTTTACAATTATAGATACAGTATATAGAAAGTAAATGGAAATTGTCTTATTGGAACCAACAAATATGCATGTTCTCCCTATAGAAAGAAAGAGGAGAGAGTTGACTTTTCTTAAATAATTAAAATCGAAAGAAAGGAGAAAAGGATTTAATTAACAATACCAATGTGATATAACTTGCAGTAATTAAAATCGAAAGAAAGGAGAAAAGGATTTAATTAACAATACCAATGTGATATAACTTGTAGTGTGTACCTTAATTTTTCCAAAGACCCACTAGCGGGAAAGAAAGTCGACCTTAGTGATTTATCAGTGATCAAAATGTGTATTAAATATTTTTTAAGAGATTTCTTTTAAATTATTGGTATGGCAATTGAAATCGTGAGCATCAACAAGTAGGTTTCATATCCTAGTGGTAGTATCACGCCCTTTAACTATTGTTCTTGAAAAATAATCTGGTCTAGCCTATTCTTCAAAAGAAGTTTTTACCGGATCCTTCTATTTCCCTTTTTCCGATCTCCATCTCTTAATGTAGTTGAAAAAAAAAAAACAGTTCAAGATTATAAAAAAGATATGTAATTTAATATTTTCGTTTAGTCAAATTCTATCATACTATGAATTTCTAATTACATTTTCCTAGTGAATCTCTTTGTCTCTTCCTTCTCCAAGCTCTTATGTAAAAGGAATCTGTTAATATATTATAGTCGACTCTGTATATTTAGTAATGAATAGACCTCATACAATGATTCATCTTGAAGATATATAACCCAAAATTCAAACAATAATACCTCTTAATTTCAAAATGTATATGGTATAATTAAGGGGATTTTGACAATCCAAATTATATATATACACATAATGACCCCTTTTATTATTTCTTGAAATCTAAGGAACATTTATTCGGAAAAAGGGTCTACCTATCCTAGCTCCCCATTTCCTTTAATTTCCACCCAACTCCTCACACATAAACTCTCCACCTTTCCTTATTATACACAACATTAAATTTTAGCTTATTCACAAGTCTCACATGTAAGCAAAGTTCCATATTAAGTCCATTAGATTCAAGCTGTCAACCTTCAAAGTTTCTCAATCTCCAAGAACAAGAGAAGAAAAAAAAAATAGATATTCCTTTATTATTTAATTTCTTAGTACCCCTTTATTTCATTGATGATCAATATCATCCATGTTTACTCTTGTGATCATTTTCTTTCAACATGGGCTTAAAGATTCCTCATGTAATATGCTTTGTTTTTTGGCTCTCTCTACTGGTTCTCCTATTTCAAGAATTAAAATTCTTGAAAACCAACAACAAAATAATCATCATGTCTAATGATCATCACCACCAACCTTTGTTTGGTCAAAGAAAAACACTTTTAGCAAGCAATTTTGACTTCACACCTTTTGTCAAAAATGTCCACCACCACCGTCACCATCACCACCACCAGAACGTTTACGAGCAGCCAGAGGATGAGCCAGCCGAAAGTGCTATTGATCAACGATATGGTGTCGAAAAACGACTAGTCCCAACTGGTCCGAACCCGTTGCATCATTAGGGTTTTGGAGGAGAGTGTATGTTATACAAAAAATAACAAACCAACAAGCTTCCTATTGTTTTATTCATGATCAAGAACATGGTGTATGATCTTGTAAGTTTCTTTTTTCTTTTTTGGCTTGCTTGCTTTTGTCTTGTGTCTTAGCTTGTACATGTACTAATGAAAAAGATTAATCAGCTTATTTCTTTAGTTATATTTATTATTCTTAGCTTATAAAACATATATGAGAATGTCATCATTATATTAACTTATTCCATGATGTATAGTAAGTACTCTTGCTTGAACATTATGGCAAAATTAGTTTCTTTTTTTTGTCCGGTGTCTAGTACCCGCTATAAAATCTGACTAATCAAGTTTAGTGTAAGAAAGTTTCACTTTAGCTAGCAGTAAACACTTTTTATTAATTAAAGATGAATTTATTTTTAAAATCAAGCTCGAAATCTCTAATTAAATGCAGATCAAAGGGGCAAAATTAAGTTTGGTGAATGTTGTTGCATGTGTAAGTTGTGAAAGAAAATTTGTCAAGGGAGCACATGAGTAGATGTAACGCCACGGCAATATAGAGGAATATAGATTACTTATTAACTAACATCATAATTATTATGAAATTAATTGAAGTTGTTGGTCAGTATAGTATTAGGCTAAATGTGCAATGCACGTGAAAAATTGGGTTAAATTTATAATAGCAAGATTAAAGCTCCATGATACCTAAAGGTTTCTCCCAAATAATGGCGGAGCGAGAAATTTAGCGAAGGATGTGTAAATTTTTTTATTAATTGTGTTAAGAGTTTTTAAAATTAAATATATAATGATAATAGCTAACAGTTAATCTCTATACTTCATATAATATTCTAGTGAATGATGTACACTTGACCACCCTTCGTTGAAGGTGACCCGCCGTTGTCTCGAAACACTTCCTAACTTCTCTTTTCCATATAATTTGATTTACTACATTGCAAAATAAAGATATCATAATGCACTAGTATAACTTACTAGATTCTCGATAAACCATGTATATATATTAAGTAATTTTTTAATGAAAATATAAGATTTGAGCTAAAATTATTAAATTTTGCGGAATTCATAAGCAGAAAGGATACCTTTGGTCGTGATTTATGTATAAATTATACAAATATAGTCACATGGATATTATATATTAAAAGGAAATATTCACCTCAAGGACTTATAATTTAGTGCTATTAGTGAAAATTTCTCACATATAGGTGTGCATTCAAATTCAAATTATTCAATTCTCATAATTTCCCTCTTTTTCCTTCCCCTGTTCCTGAATAAATTTTAATATTAAATTATTTCATTATTCTGTTAAAACTTATCATTAATGATAAACTAATTAAAAGATTAATTTAAAAAAAATCAGTCGAAGATTTATTAAAATAGTTTTTATGATAAAATATGCGTATATCCCATTTTCTCTAGATGTAACTTATGCTAGCAGTGCTTTAACTTCTCTCAAAGAAATCTCATGATTGTAATATTTCTGGAAACGAAAAATGAATATAAAAAAGTTATAACATGATTAAAATTAATTGCTTGAAAATGCATAAACAATCCATTGCAAAATATATATGCAATTATGGTGAATCTTAAAAAAGTTAGAAATGTGACATTGAAGTTTAGACAACAATTTACTTTTGAGCTAGTAAATTTTTATATTCATGATGGTGATGTTTGTCCAGAAAAACTTACTTTTCTGCGTGAAAATATTAAATGATTAGTGGTAGGTAATATTCTACGTTCGACACATAAAGTATTCTATGTTTATGCAAGGTCGTGAAAGCGCTACACTATGGTATGTGATGTAGATAATATATTTTAATATAAGCATTGTTAGTTATTTTCAAGGTTCAAACTTGTAACCTATAGATCACACTAAAATAACTATATTACCATTGAAAATTTAATTACACACTATTCTTCCGTCCCAAATTAACAGTGACTTCAGCACAAAAAAATTGTTGCAAAATAAATGTTATTTAGGAATTTAAAATTAAAATTTATAATGATTATTCTAAAATATTCTAAATTGCACAACTTTTAAGAGGGAGAAACTAATCTAGCTATTTTTATTAAATCGAAATAACTTAATGAATTATATTTTTATTTTATTATTTTATAGTATGCATAAAAATAGTTAAAAGGGGTTAGTTAAAACAACATAAAGAGAGTAATATTACAATATAATTATCAAGTTTACTTCGAAATTAAAAAAAAAAGTTATATACCATCTTACTAGAATTTTACGATGCCCAAACATATGTTTGCAGCTAGAAATTATGTTTAGTCCATGCCAATAAACAACAGAAATTTGCGGTCTATAAGCACTTAAAAGGCTACAAAATGAAGATTGAATAGACCTGAATCGCTTTTTGGTTCTTAAAGACTAAATCTTATCATTTGAAATACTGAAAGCTCATTTGATTTTTCTCTCCCATTTACAAGACAAAATTATAGAAACAATTCCAGCTGTGGGGATACAAGTAGCAGTTGAAGTTGCAATAACACTCGTGGAAAGGAATGGGGAAATTTGATTTTGTACTCATCTCAAATGTGTGTATATATATATATATAAATATTTATTTATTTTTTTATAATGTTCAAAGTTAATTTGTTCAGACTTCAATTAGTTTACAAGATATTGTGGTGTTTCAGATAGTTCGATCTGTCAAAATGAAGATAGATAAAATGAAAATACATAATATTTTGTTTTTATTAAACTGCGACAAGAATAGATACATTGAAGTAAATTGTACAAATCTAACTAAAAGAAAGGCCTGAAAAGCTATTTTTGTAGAGAGAGGAGCGGCAAGCCGCTCAGTTATAAAAAGAGGAGTGAAAAGCCACTCAAAAATAAAGAACGAAAAATCATTCAACTATAAGGAGAATAGCGACAAACCAAATGATTATAAAGTTATCAAAGTAATCCTTTGTTTATTGGAGTGACTAAGATGATAAATGTTATTTTTGTTATACGATTTTTTATAAACATGATTAAATTAGCCTATAAAAGTTTGTAACTAAAATTAATATAAAAGATATTTGTTGGTGTCATTTTAATTTCTTAGCTAAAGAAAAAGGTATAACAAACTATATTATAAAGGAACAAAATGGAAGATGAGGTCTTTCTGTCCCACTTTTCCTCCTCATGATGGTTAAGGTAGACGTTAATTAATTAATTGACTCTTAACCTTCTCATTGGTGGACCAAATTAATTCAAGTTAAAAATCATTTTCTAAGTGTTGTTAATTACCAAAGAAAATTAATTAATTGACTCTTAACCTTCTTATCAGTGGAACAAATTAATTAAAGTGAAGTATCATTCTCTAATTGTTGTTAATTACCAAAGAAATTATCTATACTCTAGAAATCTAGAAGATGATCATTGCTGCTTCTTTTTCTTTTCTTTTTTTTTCCGATGTATTCCTTTATATTTATATTTCATTGTTAAATGTCATAGGGGATTAAAACGTTTTTTTATAAGAGCGATTTAATCCAAAATTTTTAATTAAAGACGAAGGAGTAGTTTCCCTTTAATTTAAGATTCTTAAGGTTGTTTGGTACAAAAAAGAATTGTAAGTATGTAAAAACATTATTCTTCCAAAATTATTTCAAGAGAAAATAGTAAATGGTGTGGGTTTAGGGGAGAAAAATGAGTTTGAAATGCCATTTATAAATACTTAATTTTCCTATTATCATTGGATAAATTATTTTCCTAATTTTGATGAAATTTATTTTTCAAGAGAAAATATTCTCAAGATATTTTAATTAATTATTAGACTACCGTGTATTACTTAGTGTACTAGATATTATTTGGGCTCTTTACCTCAAAGCCCATTAGGTTGTATATTGTAAACATTATATATTGTAGTATCCTGAAATAATAAGAGGCAGGAAGTTTATTGTTGTTTTAATTAAATACATCAAAATAATGTATGTAGCCTTTATATATGAAGAATCAATACTCATCTTGACCTGCTTTTGTATTATTCTGGTCTACTGTTCAACATAGCTGGAATATTGAGCAATTTTCAAAATGACTTGCTGTTTACTTTTTGGCTCATTGCACCAAATAAAATGAAAAAGAGAAAAAGAAGGGAAGAAAAGCAACCATTGTTGTAGCCGATATTACGAAAAGAGTGTTATTGGAAAAGCAATTTATGTGCGCCATTAATTGAGATACATGATTCTTATGATCAATTGAAAATCTGTATATGTAAATTGACCATATAGATAAAATTTACACAAAAATATTCGGACCCCCCCACACCCTACCCCACCCCCCAAAAAAAGAAAAAAATGATAAGAAAAGAAGAAGCACCGTTATCCTAAAGCAAATTATAAAGACCAAAATTAATTTAATGGTACTTGCTACAATCGTCTATGATGTGACAATTATTTAAACTAATTTTTGTAAATTAAATACTCAGATAATATACCGTGCCTTTCAAACTATTTTCTCCATGCTCACATAAAAGTATTTCTGGCATAAAAGGATGTGGTGCGGTGGAAGGATGGATCCTTCCTAAATTAGAGGTTTCAATTTATGAAAAAAATCTTTACAAGAAGCGTTACCATGCACCGACGGATTTTACCTACTGTACATTTTGATTAGTTAAACTTTAATGTAAATAATATTGAATACCAATAAAAAAAATAGAAAAGTATTTCTCGTAAGTTAAAACTTGGGCTTGAACTTTCAAGCGGAAGAAAGTAAGGTGACAATTACTAACGCATGATAACCAAGTTTGTGTTACATTAGCTTAGCTTTTTATATCATCATCAACGACAAGATATGCAATGTAATATCTTAAGCGGATTTGAGAGGATAACGTGTATGCAAATTTTATTCTTATATTAAAAAGTGAAGATGTTGCTTCTGATAGATACTCAGCTTAAATAAAAACATTACAAAATAGGTCAAGAAAAAAGGGGAGCTGAAGAAGTCAAGACAAATCCTAAAAGAAAGCTTAACAAAATATACTAAAAAAAGAACCACAACTATAACAAAATCATATGATCATTAGAGTAACAAACACGAAATAGTAACAGAAATGAAATAACAAGAAACTCCCAGAATGATACTACAACTACTTGGATGAAAAAAAAAAAGCAAGACAACTTTCAACTACCTAACTAACCTTCTACCTAATTTGTGTCATGTCCTCCAAAATCTCCTATTTAATTAATGTCGACCTCTTTTCATGAGTTTCTAGTCTCTTTTTTATTCTCTTCCAAATTATTGATACTTGAAATTTATGGGATTGATTGAACTAGTATGTTGTATGGGGTAAAAGGTGATTTATGATATTTAGAGCGTATTGGACTACATCAGGCCGAGTGTAAATAGAAGTTGTCTCACGAGCTTAATAAGCATGAACCCTCGCCTACAAACTAAGATTTGCTTTTAGTGTCTACTCGTTTGATTTATTTTGTTCTTTATTTACACTGTTTACTTTATTATATTTGTTTTAACGCCAACCCAAAACAAAGATGGTAATGCATGCTCTTGACTCACATGCAAATTTAACTGTACTAAAATGTTAGTAAACAGTTTAGTGCCCACTGTGGAGCCAGAGCAACTGTGTGGGTTTTAGCTTCATCATCTTTCGTAGGATTCTACTCATCATTTTTTTTATAAAAAAATAGGTCATGGTTTATAAAAACCCCATGTAGAGAGTGTTATAATGCGGGATAGGCGCGAGGACGCGAAAGAAGATGATAAAGGAGCTGTTTGAGGAAAAAGAGATTTTAGAAAGGTTAAGATTGTGCTTTTTTTCGTGGGAACTTTTTGCCCTAGGTGAATTTTGTTATGGCCTAAGATAATGGAAAAGGTGGTCGCAGGTGGGGGATGCGGTTACTGTATAACCAATGATGGGGAATCGGAGTATGACAAAAAAACTCAAAGAGATTATTGTATGTCAATATTTTAAGTTTGGAGTGTTGTCTCAGCTTTTGGGACTGCTAAAATGGTCAATCCACTAGTTGTATTTTATACATGAAGATCTATGAGGCCCTGATACCCGTCCTCCAAAGAGTCTTGAGTGGGGAAAAGGGAAAAAGAGAAATCTCCTCGAACCCCAAATACGAACAAGGTTTCCACTCCAAAACTCAAGAGAAATAGAGATTTGGGTAGCCCAACATGAGGACTTAGGACTAACTTCTACGGGAGCGGGCATCATCCTAACCTCCCTTGATAGGAAATTCATGTATACCACACGATTGATCATTTGATATTGGAAAAAACCTAAAATCATGCTACTACGCACTCAATCAAAAGAATCCAAAACAATAGGCTAAATATGTATTAATTAGTATGTCTATTTAATAATCGTCCCCTACAATGACTGTTCAAAGTTTAATATTCAAAGTCTACGTGTTAAGTTATCTAAGAGACATTCAGACCTAGATGCACAACGAATTAAAAATTTAAGGGATCCCTCCTTGATTTTTCAAAGTTTTGAAAGGTACGAGATGCCCATGGTCGATTCAAATAATAGACCCCATTAGATGACCCAAGAGTCCTGCAAAAACAAAAATTGGTCAACAACCATCTATGTCATCTTAGGCCTTTCCACCTACATGATCGTTCGAACCCTTCAAAAGGGTTAACAAGCAGAGTCTTATCGAGGGAATGATAGACCCTTGCATCAGTGAGCAGTCAAGGGCCATGGAAATTAATAGTTCAACATTTTACATTGATATACAGGAAATAAATTATTATAACTAATATTGTTAACAAAGGAGAAAAAAATAATGTACATAGTCTAAAAAGGAAAAAATAAATGAGGCAAAGCTCCTGGAAGAAGCAGAAAGAACACTTGAAATATCTTCTGTACAATCATGTCAGGATCCACAAGTGGGAAACAATAATATAGGACAACTGAGCAAACAAAGTATGTGCTTAACACATATGAGAAAATGAAAGACAACGCGATAGTATTTTGATTCTAAAGCATGGCCTAGAAGAGGTGAAGGGACAAATAATCAAAGCCCTTTTTTTCTGTTAGTTATTTAAATTCTAGTAAAAATCCCTAGGCAAAAGATGTAAAGGGTCCATATCGATAATTGGGTGTTGGAACTGTAGGGACTCGTCCAGGGAAGGTAAAATGTGAGCAAGTGAAACCATCTCCTCGAAAGGTAGAGTAGGTAGGGCAAGTACCACCTAAAGCTTCACAAATCCGCCAGGTGAAGTATCTTACCTATGCTCTCTCCAGAAAACCAACGTCGTGATAATAGTTGCTTAGCAAAGTGGGAAAAAGAGTTATCCCTATTTACTTAAAACTCTAAAGGTTGAGTAAGGTGTTTGACTCTCTACGAGATAAGAAGGAGAATACCCTCTTAGCCAGAGGGTTGAGCCGTATGTCCTTCTTATCCTTTCCTCTAGTTATTGCTCTACCTTTGACAAGTCTTCTCCAGCAGTCAATAGAACCAATATGGTCAAAGGCAAAGGTGGATGAAGAATTAGGTAGAAGGGGCGAGCCGGGAATAAAGAAAATTTTCACCAACTTTAGGAAAAAAATAGAAAATCCTTTGCCACTTCAAAGGAAGATTTCGTGCTGAAAAAATTGGCGATAAGCAACCTTAAATTTAAAGGAAGAATCGGGGGAGAGAACAAACTCCCTTCAAAGTTCACAATACCAAGTTCAGTTTGACTAGGAATGAGGAGACGACACATGCTAAATATATTTAATAAGAAGATAGCCAAAGGAATGCGTGACTTGCACAAGTAACAGATGAGCTAAAGACATTTTTGTTCACAAATATTGGAATTACAAGCGGAATGTAATATCTCATACTCGAATTAAGTTTAAAAACCATATATAAGGCTTGAAGGACTGAAAATTTGTTCGCAGGTGGTCATGAGTTGGACCATGACTCGTGATGTGGCACACTCGTGTTGCTAAATTAGTGAAGTGTTTCCAAATGTTTGAAGTTGTCTATGTAACACCTTGAATCTTGTTCCTTGGTGATAATATACTAAATAAAGAGTGGTATGAGTGCTTGAAGTGAATAGAGATCACAAACAACATATAACACAAAGTTGAATTCAAGGCTCTTTCAATAAGCTTAGTTTTAATGTTACTTTGTGCTTGGGTCAACCTTAAATGACCATATATTTTGATCTACAAAGAGTTAGGTAGACCATGACCTATCCACAGAAAGGTATTTGAGTATAGTTTACAACGCAAAAAACAAGCATGTCATTTGAGTTCAGACTAAAAAATCATAGGCATTTCACTAAAGATTGCATTGTTATGAAATGTCCCAGGTGCCAAACCATGACTCATGATTTACAGAAGTGAGACATGCTTTCCAATAGTACGACTCCTGAACTGAGTAGTACTACATAAGAAACAACTTCTCTTTTTTTTCTGTTAAGGTCCTACTAGTGTCAACCACGACCCGTACACTTCAAGATCACGACTCGTACTCCCCACTCGTACTGTCGAACCTTAAAAACTCAAAGTTTTATCCCCCTTTGTATGATCCACATCACGAGTTGTGATGTAGAGGTCCACGACTCATGATGTGGATACCTCTATCTATTAAACTGAGTTTATTTCACGAGCCATGGAGTGCTACTTCATGAGTTGTGAAGTGCTTCTTGGGACAGTTTCAAGCACGTTTAATGAGGGTTATTTTGGAAATTTCTTTTGAATTTTTGGGATAAACCTATGAAATTTTGGATTTTAAACATAAAAATATAAATACCCTAAACCCTAAATTCATTCATCTTTTTATCTAAATCAAATCAAGAAAGGGTATTTCTTCCAATTTCTTAAAAGAGGCAAGAAATAGGATTTTCATAGAGACTTCGTTGTAGCAGCTTGTTAGTTGATTTTTCACCATCAAATTGCTTCTAATCTGGTATGTGGGATTTCAATAAGGACTCCTCTCATACTTATTCCCAAAAAATCCTTTTCTAAATAAAGTTTTGAAGATGTAGAAGCATGTTAGGGTTCTTATTTAATTCTATAAACTACGATTCCCTAAAGTGATGATTTAATTGATATTTTTGAGTTAGAATTATGAAGTTTTCATGATGATTATTTAATAATGGAAGTACTCATGAGTTAGCATATTTTCATAATTAAAGTAAAAGAAAGAAAGAAGCTTTGAGGTAAGAATTGATGATTGTTTCAAGGTTTATTCTTAAAACTTGAATTGAGCATTGAAGTGTCATAATTACTTGACTTACTACGTGATTTGAAATATGAATATGAAGCATGTATAAATTGTCTATTTTAGATTATTAAGCTTAATTGAGGAGAAGTTGTAATTGTATTTCTTGATTGATGAGATGTGAAGTGAGAAACTAATAAAGAATGTAATTTTACTATATTTTCCTATTTTGGATAAATTAAAAATGTAGCCGGAAGAGTCCAAGAAGGTCCAGTGGTTCATTAGAGAATGTTCATTAGTCGAGAAAGTTGAACAAGAAAGTTAATGATAGTAATTATATTTTAATAGAAGGAGTATTAGTACCGAGGTGGGTAGAGACCTTTATAACTCAACCTGCGTAGCCTAACGTAGAAATTATTATTATTTTTATCTGGTGAGTGTGCTTGTAGTCTAGTTAGATCCACTAAAGAGAGTGTCATTTACTTTTGTCAAGGCTAGGATCCCCTATACATAGAGTGATATATGAACAGTGCTTCAGTCCTTGAGGTATACCAGTTATAGAAACTCTCAAAGAGAAGCTAAAATTGAATGTTTTGAAAGAAAGAAAGTGAAAATTTTTTTTTAACTAAGTCTTTATCTTTTGTTAAAAACTAAAGAGTTAAAGCTGTTTTCGTTGAGTTTACTTGAGATATGAACTTTTTGATAGTTTTCTTAGTAAAAGTTAAACTGTTTAGTTGAGATAGAGCTGAAGTTCATTTAAATCTTCATGCATTACATAATACTTATCATTATACTGTATAACCTATTTTGTACCTACTTACGTACTCAGTACATGTTTTGTGGGTTGATTCTAATTTTGTTGCATGTGAAAACCACCATGCATATCTTGCCAACCATCAAACGTTTTAGTTGACATTACTTGCATTCTTAGAATAATAGAAGATTAGAAAGTCCTCACTTGATTCAAGGAAAATCTATGGAGTTATTTAGTTATTTATTTAGATCTTAGAATTTAGTTTTATTAATTATTATTTCAGTTAGAGACTAGCAAGTAAACTCTCGTGGTAGCACTCTATTATTTAGCTAGTAAAGGCTTTTAGACTGAGATGTATTGGTTTTAAGACTTGAGTTTATCTATTCTTTTATTGAGACTAATTTCTTTATTATTGTAAGGAGACTATTACAATTATGATATTATTGTCATTGATTTCACTTAGTGATGCACGTAGAGTTATACATGATCCAAGTGGTTATTTCAAGGCTGCTAGGGAAATTTAGTGGCTAAGGATATCGATCCCGTCTAGGGGGGGGGGAGCTCGGGGCATGATAAATTAGGTTATCATGAGACAATACTACGACTCATTAATGTGAAAGGTCACAAGTCGTGTTGTGGATTCGTGTATTGCATGATAGAAAGTTGTTACCTACCCAGATCCTACAAATTCACTTCACTTATTCATATCAAGTAAGGGTCTTATATCAAAATTCTTCTATCTAAGTTCAATAAATGTTTAGGGCTTGTTCTCCAAAAATACAAGTCAAGAATTCTTTAAGGTTCAGGTATATATCGGTTTTGAGCAACGATTCCTTCAACCTTGTGCTTAAGTTCCTCTATCATTTTGGTTCATGTTATAATATAGAATTCGGGGGCAAATCCTTAATTTCTTGTTTATGATGAAATTTTGAAATTTAGCATGTTCCTGATAACTATTACCATTATTGTACGAGTTCATAGTAAGTATAGCTTATAGATTTAATAGTTTATCAAATTAAGGTATGGATTTCATAGAATTATTCTAAATTGTAAAAAATGGTCTAGTTCATGTTTATTGGCTCCTTAAATGGAGTTTTATGCATTGTTCATCATTTTTTATAATAATTCCATAAGTAAATATTAGGGTTTAAGTGTTGGTTAATTGTAAGGTTAGGATCATGATTTACTAATATTGTTAAGTTTTCATAAATCATAAACTAATGAACTTTGGCTTCTAGACATTAGTCCGATACTGAGTCAGCATTAAATTAAATGGAATGTTAGTGGTATAAACTACAAGCCAGTCAATATGAGCATAATAATGAAGTAAGAAGTACAACACAAACTATAATAAGTATACGAATTCATGGACCCTATGTGGAAAACACAGATATAAATGAGTAAGTAATCAGTACATGGTAGTTTTGGGAGTAGTATTAGCACCGAGAGAATTCGGGTGACATAACCACTATACCATAACCTACGTATCCAAACATAAGAAGTTCATGGCCTAATATGGCATATCTAGTTTGTGGTTTAGTGGATCCACTATGAGTTAGTTCATGACCCTTATCCTGATAATGTTTGGTACGCCACCCAATATACGAATATATGTTGGAATTTGTTGCCACTTGTATGAGTTATATCAGTTATAAAACCTCACAGAGTCAGTCAAGGATTAGTCTGAAGTGATAAGTATTGAAAGACGACTTTTAACTAAAGTTATATTTTCTTGGTTATAAACGGTTAAGTTTGCATAATTTCATATTGAGTTATTTTATACTCTGAAACTGAAGATTTTGACTAATATAGTTAAAAATTTTATTTTACTTCTTATATGAATTGAACTTTTAAGAGAGAGTTCGATGGAAAGTTTTCATGCATTACATATCCATGAAACATTTCATATGCTTATTATATAACATGTTTCATTCTTGCTCATATATTCACTACATTCAATATACATCTAAAATTAACAATAACATGTAAAACAAGAAAAAAAAGATATTGCATACACTGTGTTGCGTGTCTTAGACCATGCAGATCTTCCTAGTCGTCCTGATGCTTGTAGTTGATTTTATCAGCATTCTAAAGGCTAGAAGATTTGGTGAATCCTCATTGTTCCAAGAGCCTAAGGTATTAGAGCTTATTTACTCTGTTATTTTGACTATGTTGGGACTTTACTTTTATTCTTATATTTTTTGTTTAGAGACTATCTAGAGATCTTGTTCTAGAAATAAGTATTTAACAAGTAGAGTCTTTCAGACAGTGATGTATTAGCTTGTCATTGAGTTTATATTTTATTTATTTATTTATCTATTGAGTTATGTGTGGTCATTACTTATTCATGATATTTGTTGATATTACTTTCACTGAGTGTAAGTAAGTAGAGTTGTGCATGAGCGAAGGGTCCATCCAAGGCTACGTAGTCCCTAATGATGTCGTTTCATGCCTATGGGATGAATTTGGGGATTTCCATACTTGGCATCAGAATAATAGGTTTAAGTGTCCTCGAATTTCTAAAAGACAACATTAGGTAGTCTTCATTATAGGTATGAACTGCAAAACAGTTATAATTAAAACTCTATTGAGCATTTAGGAAATTTTATATTTTTCATGATTCTATTTTGTTCTTGGATTTTAACTCCAAAATTTGTATTATGGCTTGCACTTTAAGCATTTCAGATCATGCATCCACATAGACAACTAGCTTGTCAAGTCAGAGGTTAGAACCCGTAGAATCAAGGTCTTCCAGTTCCAGAGCCTCAATTGACAAAAAATGTCACTACCATAGAGTTTCACAATGCTATTTATCTTTTGGCTCAGACGGTGGTTGTATCGACTCTGTAGTAAGTTGAAGTACTAGAGCTTCAACCAATAACTCTTGATGTTGGGGTGGTAAGAGTGAGGGAGTTCTTGAAGATGGATCCTCTAGAGTTTTGTGGTTCGAGAGTAGGAGGAGATCCTAATAACTTCATTGATGAGGTTTGTTGGATCTCTAAGATAATGAGGGTTTTGGATGTAGATAGAGTAGACTTGACAGAATATCAACTAAAGGATATTACTAGGTTATGGTGTGACTTATGGAAGAATAATAGAGGGGTAGTAGAAGCCCCTCCTTCTTAGGATGAGTTTAAGGAGGCTTTCATATGTAGATTAAATCCTAAGAAGAAGAGGAATGAGAGATTTCATGAGTTTCTGAGTTTGGATCAGGGCTCCATGTGCATATCTGAGTAAAACATGATTTGACTAAGCTCTTGAAATATGCTTCGAAGATGGTTGTAGACATGCATGATAAGAAGAATATGTTTGTTTCTAACCTCTCACCTAATTTGATTCAAGAAAATAGGGAATCCATGTTGAGTAGTGATATGGACATCAAAATTTTGATGGTCTATTTGGAGCAGATTGAGAAAGATACGACAAAGTGTAGAGTGAGTCAGAATAGTAAGAAGGCTAAGAATTTCCATTCTAAGTTTAGCCAACCTAAGTCTAGTGGTGGCTTTAGGCAACCATAGCAACAGAGTTCTAGGGGACCATCCCCTTCTCCATCAGTACTCCATCACAGAATTTCAGCCAACCTCCGAGTCAGCAAAATTAGGCAATTTAAGCAGCTTCATAGGGTAGTGTGAAAAAAAGGTGCATTCACCCAGTATATGGTAGGTGTTATAAGAATTATTCTGGACGTTGTATTATTGGACACCATAGACGCTATGGATATTGGACAACATAGACGTTGTATTATTGGACACTCGTTAAGATTACCCTTTGAAGGAATGTTTTGTATATTGGTAAGCCAAGTGACAGGATTAGGGATTGCTATATGTCTAGGCAGAGCTCAAACTAATGTAGGACCAGCACAAACAACATGCCCATCTCAACAGGGTAATTCTTCTAGTACTGGTGATGGTCAGCGCTAGAACCTATTATATGCCTCAGGCTCCAGAAAGGATCATAGTCAGTTGATGTGGTGACAAGTATGTTGGAGGTTCATGGAATTTATGTTTCTACATTATTAGACCCTGGATCTACCCTTTCTTTTGCATCCTCTTATGTTACTAAGCAGTTTGGAGTGAGTCCTGAAATTCTATCTAAGTTTTTCTTGGTTTTCATGCCTATTGGTGATCCTGTTATATCTAAAAGAGTCTATCGTAGTTTCCTTATGTATATTCTGAGTATATTTGCTCTGAATTATTTTCTTGAGTTAAATATGGTAGATTTGATATTATTTTGGGAATGGATTGGCTCTATTCATTACATGTTGTTGTTGAATGTAGAACTCGAGTTGTTTGTTTCCAAATTCCCTGATAAACCTATTTTTTAGTGGGATGGTAGTCTAGCTGTTCCTAGGGGTAGATTTATTTTCTACCGGAAGGCTATAAATGATAATGGTTAAGGGGTGAACCTACCACTTAGTATGATTGAAAGAATCTAATTTCGAGACTCCCAATATTTATTTAGTTCTAGTTGTTAGGGATTTTTTGCATGTGTTTTTTGAGGAGCTACTTGGACTCCCTCCTGAAAGAGAGATAGACTTTAATACAAAACTCATCCTGAGAAGTCAGCCATATAGGATGGCTCAAGCTGAGCTTAGAGAGTTGAAGGACCAGTTAGTAGACCTGGTTTATCCATCACATTATGTCTTTCTGGGTTACCTCTGTCTTGTTCGTGCGAAATAAATATGGTTCCCCCCATATGTTCATTGATTGCCTCAGCTAAATGAATTCACGATTAATAAAAAATATCCTATTTTAGGGATTAATGACTTGTTTCAATCATAGAGAGGGTTCTAGCCACTTTTCAGAAATTGATCTTCATTTTGGCTATCATCATCTTAAGGTTAGAGAGGTAGATATTCCAACGACTACTTTCAGAACCCGCTATGGCCATCTTGAGTTTGTGGTCATGTCCTTCGGTTTAACTAATGCTCCTACAACTTTTTATGGACTTCATGAATAGATTATTCAAGGCATACTTGGACATATTTATGATTGTCTTTATTGATTACATTATGGTTTACTCCAAAAGTGAGGAGGAGCATGCTTACCATCTTCTGGTTGTTCTTCAGATTCTTAAAGAACGTAAGCTTTATGTTAAATTCTCTAAGTGTGAGTTTTGGCTCCAATCAGTGGCCTTCCTTGGTCATATCATTTCTAGTAAAGGTACTCAAGTGGATTCTTCAAAAATAGATGTTGATAAAAATTGGCCTAGACCAATCTCTCTATCAAATATCTGTAGTTTTTTAGTTAGCTGGGTATTACCGTAGGTTTATTTAGTGATTTTCCTCTATAACCACTTTTTTGACCCATTTGACTTAGTAGAATGTGAGTTTGAGTTGTCTGATGTTTCAGGAGTTAAAAATTAGGTTGACTTCAACTTCCGTTTTGACTTTGCCTCAGGGTTCTGATGGGTTTTTTTGTGTATTAATATTATCGGGTTGGTTTGGGTTGTTTGTTGAGAAAGTATGATAAGGTAGTAGTGTATTCTTTGAGAAAGCTTGAAGTTCATGAGAAAAATTATCTCGCTCATGATCTTGAGCTGGTAGCCGTAGTGTTTGTTTTGATGTTATGGAGGAATTACTTGTATGGAGTGCATGGAGATGTCCTCACTGATCATAAAAGTATTCAATATGCGTTTGATCAGAAAAATTTGAATCTTTGTCAGAGAAGGTGGTTGGAATTGCTGAAAGACTATGATATAAGTGTTATATACCATTTAGCAAGGCTAATTTAGTGGTTGTATGCCATTAACAGGTTGTCCTTGGGTAGTTTGTCATATGTGGATGAAGAAAAGAGATATTTAAATAGAGGTTTGTAGACTTGTATACCTTTGGGTGATATTTATTTTTGCTGAGGATATGGGTATGTTAGTGTGCAGAATATTTCTGATTCATTTCTTGTTATTAAGATGAAAGAGAACCAAGATAGTGATCCAGTCCTAGTTCAGCTGAAGATGTAGTCCAGAAGCTGAAAGTCTAGGTTTTCAACCAAGGGGAAGATGGCCTTCTTTATTATCAGGATAACCTTTGTATTCCAACAACTGATAGGTTGAGAGAGAGGATCTTGTATGAGGCTAATAGTTTTGGGTATTCCGTTCATCATGAGGCTATAAATACGTATAAAGATTTAAAGGAGATGTACTAGTGGAATGGAATGAAAAAGGACATAGTTGAGTATATGGCTAAGTGTCCTAGATGTCAAAAGTGCAGGTAGATCATCAGTGACTAGTAGGAGAGTTGCAGAGTTTTAGTATTCCAATATGAAAGTGGGACTTATTTAATATATGGACTTTCTTACCAATTTTACCTTAGCTTAGAAGCATGATGCTATATGGGTGAGAGTAGACAGATGACTAAGTTAGCTCACTTCTAACCTGTTCACACCAGCTATTCAATAGAACAGTATGGTAGAATCTATTTGTAGCAGATTGTTAAGATGCATGGGTGCCTTTTTCCATTATTTCATACCAACATAAATAATGCACATTATAGTTTTGGAGATCGTTCCAGAGGGGTCGTAGTACCAGGTTTACTAAAGTACAATATTTCATCTATAGACAAATGCAAGGCTGACAGAACCATTCAAATATTAAAGGTATGTTGAGGGTATGTACAATCGATTTCAAGGGCAGTTGGGTTGAGCACTTGCTTGTGATTGAGTTTGCATACAACAACAACTATCACTTTAGTATCCAGATAGCCCCATTTGAGGCTTTGTATAGGATGAGATGTAGGTTTCTGATAGGATGGTTCGAGGTAGTGGAGGAAGATAAGGTAGGGCCATAGCTTGTTCATGATACAATGTAGAAGTTATAAATTATCAGAGAGAGATTGAGAACAACTCTGAGTAGGAAAAAGTCATATGCAAATGTGAGAAGAAGAGATCAAGAGTTTGATGAGGTTGATTGAGTGTTTCTGAAGGTGTCTCTGATGAAGGGAGTCATGAGGTTTAGTAAGAAAGGGAAGATAAGTCCATACTATCTTGGGTCATATCATATTGTGAGGAAGGTTGGAAATATTGCCTGTGAGTTAGATCTTTTAGCAGAGTTAGCAACAATTCATCTGGATTTTCATGTATCTTTGCTGAGAAAGTGCATGAGTGATCCTTCCTTGGTAGTTCCAGTTGAGAGTATCAAAATACGTGATAGCTTGACTTATGGGGAGGTCCCCGTTTAGATTCTTCAATGACAGGTTTGCATATTAAGAAATAACGAGATAGCTTCAGTTAAGGTCCTTTGGAGGAACTAGTTACTTGAGGGTGCTATTGGGAAGTAAAGGCAAATACGATAGTAGATTCCCGCACATGTTTCCTTCTAGTCCACTTCTGTCTTGGGTAATATCCTTTATATTAAGTTTTTCCTTCTAGTCTGGGAAGTAGAGGTAGATACGATAGTAGATACCGGAAACATGTTTTCTTCTAGTCCACTTAAGTCTGGGGTAATATCCTTTGTATTAAGTTTTTCTCCTTTTCCATTCATGAGCATGTATATTATAGCTTGTAGCATTACATGAGTCCCATTGAGTGTTTCGTGCCTTATTTGATGAGTTCATGGTAGTTTAAGTTAGTTATGGTAGTATGTAAGGTAGTCAACTGAGTTAGTAGCCTTCATGGTTAGTTTGCTTCAATCAAGTCATTAAGTATAATGTGCAAGTCTAGTTCATTCATTAGTTAGATTCAGAAATCAAGTTCCTTCTATTCCAGCTATAGTCTTCATTAGAGGATGAATGATCTCGAGGGAGTGGGATACTCCATACTTTAATTAAGCTTAAAACCCAGATCTAAGGCTTGAAGAACTGAAAATTTATTCCAGGTGGTGACGAGCTGGACCACGACTTGTGATGTGGCACAACACAAATCATGCTTTCAAATTCATGGAGTGTTGCTAGAAGTTTGAAAGTTTTCCAAGTCCAACGACTCAATACCATGAATCTTAATGTGCAAGATCACGAGTCTAGCCGTAGATTCATGTATTGCTTGACAAAAATTTATTTTCCATCTTAGATCCTACGAATTCACTTCATGAGTCATCAAGTGACATACCATGACTTACGGTATGAATTCGTAGGGTGAAATTCAAATTTCAGCAGCCAAAGTCAACATCACAAGTCAAACCACGAGTTGTGGAGTGGGTGGCATCCCACGACTCGTATGATCGACTTGTAATGTGCCGCAATGGTTTCTAGGTCTATTTAATGAAGGGATATCTATAATTTTCATGGACCATTCCTCCTAATCCTATACCGTTTTGTCTTCGAGTTTGGTTAGTACAAATATCCCAAAATCCAATTCTATTCATTATTCACTTATTTAGATCAAAAAAGGGGTTTATGTAAAAACATTTCTCTCTAAGTTCAAGAAAAGGTTAGGTTTCTTATCCAAAAGTTTGAGTCAAGAATTTTCAAGGTTCAGGCATATGGGTTATGAGCAAGCATTCGTTTCATCCTTTTGACCAAGTTCCTCCATTATTTTAATTCATATTATAACACAAAATTCTTGGGTGAATCCCTAATTTCTTATTTATGATAAAACTTGTGAAATTTAGCATGTTCTTGATAATTATCACCATTATTGCATGAAGCGATGATAAGTATAAATTGGAGATTTAAAAGTTTATTAAATTGAGGTAT
>JBDJHY010000094.1:5513789-5528013 GCA_039654485.1 Withania somnifera
GAGGAGCCAACCAGAAGTGAGATTGATCAACGATATGGTGTCGAAAAAAGACTCATCCCAACCGGTCCGAACCCGTTGCATCATTAGGGTTTTGGAGGTAGAAGAGTGTTATACAAAAACTAACCAAGCTTCCTATTGTTTTATTCTTGATCAAGAACATGGTGTATGATCTAGTAATTTTTTTTTTTTTTAGCTTTTGTCTTGTGCCTTAGCTTGTACATGTACTAATGAAAAAGAATGATATAACATAAATTAGCTTATTTCCTTAGTTATATTTCTTGTTATTGTTAATTTATAAAGCATAATATACATGATCAATGTCATCATTGTGTTAAGTTCTTTTCTTTTGTTTTTTATCCGACGTTTAGTACCTGCTTCAAATCCTAACAAAGTTCCGCGTTAGGGGTAAACGTTTTATATCAAAGGAGACTTTATTTTTGAAACTCTAATTCGAGATTTTTAATTAAAAACGAAGGGAAAAATTAGGTTTGGTGAAGTTGTTGTATGTGTAAGTTGTGAAAGAAAGTTGTCAAGGGAGCACATGAGTAGATGTAACGGCATGGCAATATAGAGAGGAATATAATTAATATAGACTATTTAATAATTAACATCATATTCATAATTATTAGTATGAAATTTATTGATGCTGTTGGTCAGTATATTTGAAGGCTAAATGTGCAATGCACGTGAAAGTTTGGTCAGTATTGTAATGCACTTGTAAGTGGTGGATTCTAGATAAATTATTTTTACATATTAAAGTGAAATTTTAATTAAAAATATAGACCTTAAACTAAAGTTATTCAATTCTATTGAATTTATAAGTTAAAATATATCAATTTAGTGTATAACGCAATGGATATCCTATATATCAAAAGGAAATATTAACTAATTAAAAGGTTTAATTTAATTTAACTTTTTTGAGTAAAATCTCTATCATAATAATCTTTCTATTCCACAAAAAACATGACAAAGTTACTATATCCCAATCTTTTCTAGATCCTACTTTATGGGGTGCAGCTACGTTCAAGTGATCAAGAGCTTATCCAAATTTTCTTCGTTTAAAAATTATATTATTCTTACATAGTTAAAATTTATTTTTATTTATAAATGTTAAACTCCCTTTGATGTATATTTTTACTTCTCAAATTATTAGTAAAAAAATTTAACTCCGTCACTGGCTCACTTATGTTACCACAAAGAATAAACACTATTTTAGCAAACGGACCAAAATGTCATGAACTTCAATAAGAGCTAGCGGTGCTTTAATTTTTCTCAAAGAAATCTCATGATTGTAATATTTCTGGAAAAAAATTAAATATAAAAAACTTATAACACATGATGAAAATTAATTGCTTGAGAATGCATAAACAATCCATTGCAAAAATATATGCAATTATGCTGAATCTTAAAAAAGTTAGAAATGTAACATTGAAGTTTAGACAACAATTTACTTTTTAGCTAGTAATTTTTATTATTCATGATTGTGATGTTTGTCCAGAAAAAAACTTACTTTCCTGAGTGAAAATATTAAATGATTAATTAGCGACAGGTAATATTATATTAGTTTCTTTCTTCTTATTTTAAAATTTAAAAAGACAATTTGGCGTATAAAATATTATGTGTCGTTGCAAAATCAGGAGAAGTGCAGCACTCTAGGATATGTGATGTAGATAATGTATTCTAATATAAATATTATTATTTATTTTCAAGGTTCTGATTCGTAATTTATAAGTCACACGAAAATAACTACTTTATGGCTAAAAGTTTAATTATGTACTATTCTCCCATCCCAAATTAACAATGACTTTAGCTCAAACATTTTGTTGCAAAATAGTTGTTATTTAGAAATTTAAGATTAAAATTTATAATAATTATTTCTAAGTATACCCTATATTGCATAACTTTTAGGAGGGAGAAATTAATCTAGCTATTCGTATTAAATAGAAATAAATTAATAAATTATATTTTATATTTTAATATTTTCTCAATGAATGTGAAAATAGTTAAAACAAAATAATCATGATTAAGTCATAGAAGTTACATACATGCAAAACTATTCGTATATATATTTCCTACCGACTGCTAACAAAAATGGCAGTGATATTGGTTGAGATTTCTTCATTTGTAATTCGAGATTTTGAATTCGAATTTAGGAATAAAAATAAATCTACTAGAAGCGTGAGTGGGGAGGGAGAGACTCATTATTGTACCTAAACTAGATTTTATCATATATAAATATACTTAAAGCTACTTTGATTTTTCTCTCCCATTTACAAGATACAATACTAGAAAAGATTAGTTGAAGTTACAATAACACTCGTCGAAAGGAATGGGCATTTTTGATTTTGTACTCATCAAAAATAATGTGTTCTTTTATATATGATTATAGTGTTGAGGTGAATTTGTGCGGACTTTAAATAATTTTATAACATATTTTTCATTAGTCATTAGTCATTTTTCATCAATATAAGTATCAAATAATCTTGTCTGTCAAAATAAAAATTGAAAAAAGAAAACAAATAATATTTTATTTTTACTGGATTGTGATAAGCATAAATATGCCAAAGCAGATTGTACAGATCTAACTAAAAAAACAAAAAAAAAAGTCTTGTAGAGGTTATCAAAGCAATAAATCCTTCGTTTATTAATGGAGTGATGAAGATGATAAATGTTAGTTTTGTTATACGATTTTTAAGAAACGTGATTAAATTAGCATATAAAAAATTGTAAGTAAAATATAAAAAGATATTAGTTGGTGTCATTTTAATTTCTTAGTTAAACAAAAAGGTAACAAACTATATATTATAAAGGAACAAAAAGGAAGATGATGTCTTTCTGTCCCACCTTTCCTCCTCATGATGGTTAAGATAGAAATTTAATTAATTAATTGACGCTTTAACCTTCTCATTGGTGGAACAATTTATAACTAAAGTTAAATATCATTTTCTAAGTGTTGTAATTATCAAAGAAAATTAATTAATTGACTCTTAACCTTCTTATTGGTGAACAAATTATAATCAAAGTGAAATATCATTTTCTAAGTATTGTTAATTACCAAAGAAAATTATATGGACTCTAGAAAACTAAAAGATGATCATTCCTTCTCGTTTTTTTGTATGGTTTTCTTCCGATTATTGATATTTATATTAAAACTTGATTATATTTAAATTTTGCATTGAAAAAATTCATATGGGGGGCTTAAAAACGCTCATTTGTAAGATCAATCTTATATTTATAAAGACTTAAATTCAAAATCTTTAATTAAACCTTAAGAAGTAATTTAAGAATACTCTTAGGGTGTGTTTGGTACAATGAAGAATGTTTTCTATTAATAATATTTTCGAAATTTTTTTTTCAACATAATGTCTTACTTATTTTTTAGTGTTAAAAATTGACAAGTTGGTAAATAAGATATTGTCCCAAAAAATTTTATATGCAATCAAGGAAAAGGTTATGAGAGGGGTGGATTTTAAAAATGCCACTTATTTTTCCTACTCTCATCGAGTAAATTTTTTTTAAAATTTTGAAGAAATTTGCTTTTTAAGAGAAAATATTTCAAGATATTTTAATTAACCAAACATAAGAAAATTAAAAAATTGCGTACAATAAAAAGACTCTTATGATATGACTCATTTTATAATTTTGCACATAACAAAAATTTATTGCACTAGATTATCTTTTTTGTATATCCCATTTTTTCCTTATCAATATTTGTGTGATCGAAGCTTATGTACGGCTAGTTTTGATAGTTTACAATATCCATGCCCAAATCAAGAGGAAAAATTTCAAAATCTAACTTAATTATGAATTATCAGAAATCATTCAATTTTATCATTCATTATATTTTTGATTCATATTGTTACGATTAGGAAAGAGGAGCAAACTTACTCCTTTTTTTTTTTTTTTAAGCTATACTTCAAAAATTAGTTTTTTCTTTGGCAGCCTTCAAATATTAGTTTAGTTAACGTTTTTATTCGTTGAGAGTCAAAGGGCAAAAGCATTTCTTTTTTCCTAAAAACTAGATAACATAGTAACTAAAATTCTAATGAAAGGCAATTTTTGCTCAATTTTGAATAACATTAAAAAAAAAAAAAAGAGAGGAGAAATTTAAAAAGAAAGTGACTCGTGGATAATCAAACATGCATAAGATTATTTCTTAAAAAAAACTAGAGAAAATGTAGTAAAATTATTTAGCTCTTCATTTACTTAAATATGTTTTTGAGGTGATGATGTTGGGTGCATGTTTTAGGATTTAGAAAGAAATTATTATTACTACAATTTCTTATCATGGGAAGCACGTAGAATTAATCACATAAAATTTGTATAGAATTAATTATAATAATACATGCATCATGATTAGAAAAAAAAAAAGTCCACTAATCTATACATTAGTATTTTGACCACCCATATATAGTATGATTTTATTTTCGGATTCAAATCCCACATATATTGGCATCAAGCCTTTCCTAACAAATGTGATTACATATTTAAAAGTTCGAATTCAAAATATCTAATTAATAAATAAGAAAATATTTACCACTCTACTGTTACATACATGTTGTATACCGATAAAATTATTTTCAATGCCAAAATCTTTTTCTCCTTTAATCAGTTAGTAGGGAAATATGTGAGCCATTTTTTAAGCGAATGAAATATCAGCTTCTAATCTTAAAGTTCAGACTTTTTTAATTTTTTTTTATATTATTAGGTCTATTATACAAATAAAAATCTTATTTTCAAATCTCATTTTTAACAAAAATTATCTCTAGATATCATTTAAATGATCTAATAATGTAAAAAAAATCATTTACACCAGCAGTGCATAATAATAAAACTTAAAAGTCTATATATTATATGGGAGATTTTTGACTTTTTAAGAGTAGGTGACTTTTTGACTATATTTCGAATATCGTTCACTTAATAGATGAACAAATCTATCATATATTGTTGATACACACGTCTTTAATGGTTTCAACAATGAAAAATAGTGCTTAAATTGGTCAAACCATAATGTATAGATTTTATTAAATTAAATAAGAGTTGTTAGTAAAGACCTAGTAAAAATTCATTAGTTGTTCAACTTTACTTTTATAAAGTCTTCAAAGAAACAAAACATGAAATAATTTCTTAAACAAAAATGATTTTTTTTTTGTCTTGTAACTAATCATAAAATACCAAAACAATATATTAAAACCCAAATGTTTAATGATTGAGTCATTAAAATAATCCAAAGCAAAATTAATTTGAAAAAAATTCTCCTACCTTGCAACTACAATAATTAGGGTTAAATAAATAAAAATTAAATTATATGCACAAATAATATTAAAGATTTTCTTGTAACTAACTGTATTTTGACCTATTATAGAAGATTACTTTCCATTTTCTAAGGTTAATTTATAATACTTGTACTAAGGTTTACTTATAATTATCTTTCAATAAATCTGATGATGTAAATATTTTTTAAACCATCACTATATAAAATTCATATTGAAATAAAATAAAACCCCTCCCCACCCCACCCTTCCTAATTTATATACTCCTAATACTCTTCAAGACTCTCTATTTCTTTAATTTCTTCTTCATCTCCTATAGCTTATTCTTCTTCGTCCAACTTTGAAATATCAATATCCAAATATTCTAATTTTATTTAAAATGGTTCGTCCAATATTACCAAGAATTAATGATGAAAACTCATACACTTCCATGCCATTAACAATTTCTTTATTTCTTTCAATAATAGCCCTTGTTGCACTATGTGCTAAACATGCAAAAAGAATTTCAAAAAAATCCAATATGTCTACACATGATCAAAAAAAAATAATTGCTCCAAGGTCATTGCAAGTAAGTACCCCTAACGTGACCAAAAATGACGTTGAAGAATCCGGTGATCAGACCGGAGAAGTGGCCAGAGAAGAAGGGTTGTGGCAAAAGGCAATTATGATGGGTGAAAAATGTCAACCCCCAAAATTTTCAGGTGTAATATATTATGATTCTTTTGGAAATAGGGTTTCTGAACTTCCAAGATCACCAAGAGCTAGTCCATTGCCAAGATATGCTTCTTAATGTAACTTGTTTTCTTGAATAATCGTTCTATTTGAGTCATCTTGTGTGAACATCGACTAACTTCGTGTGAGATATCTGCTACTTTTTACTAGCATGGGTATTCGAATATAGAAAGAAATTATCTAATATTTTTGTCTTTGCTAAGATTTCGAAATGAAGACCTCATGGTCATTAAATTATTTAGATTTATCTATAGAAAATTGTGTTTTTTGTATGTTTTTTTTTTTTTTGGCATGAATATACTGTACTCCCTCCTTGAATTGACAAAATGCATGAGTTTTTGTATTTTGGGGCAGTTTAAAACAGTCTAATTAGGATATTTTGGATGATATTTTATGCTACTAATATATATTGATCGTGGAATTTTGAAGTTTGATAATATTTATTATAACAATTCAAGGGATTAGTTTATTTTTGGACACATATTTTATTTATTTATAATTTTATAATTTTAAGCGTACATATATATATATGTGGTGGTATATATATAAATGTTAAAGGTTAAATGCTATTTATACTTCCTTTGTTAAATTTCTAATTTCTTGCTCCGCATCTATATCAAAAATCACTTTCTTCCCTAGAATGCAAGGTTATGTAAATTTGTAATTAAGGTCTGATGGCACCTTCTCACATGATGAGGAATTTTTATTTTATTTTTACTCAATTAGTTGGCTATTTAAAAATTCAATTCCATCCGGTTATTGTTTTTCCTACCTCCATGTTTTATAAAAAGACAAAAGAAAAAAAATTATTTAAGATTAAATTACATTAGAGAAGACTTAATCAACGAAGAGAAAAGTCCCACTATTTTAGAGCAGATTATCAAATCTTTTTTAAGATCGTATGTCCTATATATGTGATAACTAAGTTTAAGAATACGTAGGTATAGTTTGTCTTCATTTTGAGATTTTTTTTTTTTTTTTGGTTGCTAATTTTCAATCATTTTTTGATATTCCATATATTTATAGTGAAGTTTGAAATAAGCTTCATTTTAAACTAATATTTCAATATTCACTTCCCTTTATTATTTCTAAAGAATATTCCTCCAAAAATAATAGTATTTTCATTTTGAGTTACAACACTACTATCAATATTCAATTTATTGCTTACATCACAAGGAAAAGATCAAATTAATTTGCCTATAAATACTTAGCATAAAATCTACTTATAGTTTGCAATATATTTATATATATCACTATTATGCTCAATCAACTTCATATTGCATGTTCTCTAATCTACAATATTGTTGCATTGTTCACAGTTTGATGACTCGATTATTTTTCAGAAAAAAAAAATTTATTTTATAAAAGTTTATTATGTGACAAGTCATTTAAATATTTGCATTTTTTTGGATTCGGAACTTTCATATTATATGATTCCATCGCCTAACATATGAGATACTGCGTCAATCACAAAATCTTTTTGATCCGTCTATAATAAAATATTTTTTTTCTTTTTTGATAATCTTTTATCTTCATCTTTCAACATGACATGTTTAAGAATACAAAATTAAAAATTATTTATTATAATTTCATATATCTTTAATTTAAGATAACAATTTCTTAAACTTCATGTCAAATCAAAATCTGTTTAATAAATTAAAGGGGGAGTAATAAACAACATAAAATAATAAATAGATTGCTTTTACTTAGTAGTTATTTCTAAACGGAATTTGGGTTCATGATTTCAAATTTAAATTTCAAATTCACTAAAAAGGTGGATTTGGAATTTCAATTTGAAATTCACTAACAAGTTTATATTTTTTAAAAAAGATCCACTATTTTCTTTTACATAAACAAACCCATGTTCGACGTAAAGATATTGTCCTTACTATGTGAAAGGTTATATTGAAATTAATCTTTATAAAATAATATGTATTCAAAAGTTTGTAATTATAACTATTTATTTATAAAAGTAACATGTAGATATGTAATTTATATGTGTGGAAATATTCTAATATCTTATTTATAACAATGATTTGATTATTTGATAAGATTGTATAAGAATTTTAAAAAGATTTATTAATTTTCACAACTTATGAAGTTTTCATATTTATAAAAAGAAATAGTTTAAACATTCAAACTACATATCTCAAAAAATTTCAACTTCAATCAATAATTAAGTCTGGATGCACTAAAAACCTTACTATGTAGGAATTTCCAAAAAGGACCTATGCAGAGCCAAATTTTTTGTTAAAGGGATTTAAAAACTAAAAAAACAAACATATGAAAAAATTAAATGAGATTAGATTTACTAGATATACATAAATAATAATTTTAATCATATATAAATAGTGGCTGGACGTGCAAGAATTTATTATGCACATTTATATCGTGCATGTGTTTGTGCAAGAACCAATGTGCTAAAATATTGAAAGCATAAAAATGCTAAATCACTTGAATTTAATTTGAATCTTGCTACTTTCTCAGTTACCCATATGCTGAAATTTTCAACAAGCAAGTGACAGAGATAAAATCACTAGCTAAAACAAGAAGGAGATCAAGATGGAAACTTTGGCCATGTGTAGTGATGATTCAGTTAAAAATTTATGTGATACAGCTAAAAATTTAAAACTTTTGGGACAGACTAGAAAGAAAAATGTGTCGGCGACGAAGTGAGAAGCACCTTGTCTGTGATATAGTTTGAATTTTGACAGAAACAATTTACTTTTGACTTTGAATTTGGATATGGAATTTTAAGTTTTCCCAAATAAAATTTACATATTTGAAAAGTGCCTAAAATTAGTACTATAAGTCTAATTTAAGATATTTAAAAGATATATGAAAAGTTATGATAAGGGAAAGATTTAGTTTGAATCTTGAAATTCGAAAAGTTGTCACATAAACTAAGACAGAGGGGTATAATTTTGTTCTAAAGTTTCCAACTTTATGTTCTATTCTGTCTCCTATGAGCAATTAGATGGATGTTGTTGTTTTGGTCGGAAATGTGGGGTTATGTTGATGTTTTTTAAAGCAGTTGGGGCTGAATTAGCTTATGTGAGAGGATACGAATTGTTGGTTTGTTGGATGTGTAATGAAGAGTACTTTCATTTGCTCTATGTAGAAAATTTTATGAGCATTAGATGGGAATGTTGTTGTATTGATAGAAAAATGTGGGGTTGTGTTGCTATGCAAATCTCGACTGACGATGAATCAGACAACAAAAGATAAATATATCAAACAAGACACAATAATTTAACGTGTTTCGGCCTAAAATCCACACCATTTTTCAACAAGCCAATAGAAAAGATAAAATCTCTAGCTAAAACAAGAAGAGGCAGATCAAGAATGGAGATTTTGGCCATGTCTAGTGATGATTCAGCTAAAAATGAAAAATCCCACTAAGCTAACTACCTTTTTGAGTAAAGGGGGTTCTGGAAAGACCACTTGTGCCATTTTTTGCTGCTCAAGTTGGTCAATTAAGTGTACAATTTTTCTCACTTTATGTTCCATTTTATCTTTTATAAGCAGTAGGTGGATGTTTGTTGTTATTTTGGTTGGAAAATGTGGGGTTGTATTGATGCTTCTTAAATCAGTTGGGATTAGCTTCTGTGAGAGGATAAGAATTGTTTGTTTGTTGCATGTGTAAGAAAGAATGCTTTAATTTGCTCTATGTAGAACTTAATTTAATTTTCTGTTCTAACTCCTATAAGCATTAGATGGAAATGTTATTGTGTTGATAGAAAATGTGGGGTTGTATTGATGCTTCTTTATAATTTGGGACTGAATTAGAGGTGACAATTTTTGTATCCCAGGTTTCTGTGAGAGGACAAGAAACTGTTTATTTCTTGGATATGTAAATCAAAAAAGGATTACTTTCATTTGCTCTATGTAGAAGTGATTCATATACTTAGTAATCAAGAGAAGATGATAACTTTCTGTTTTAATTGTGTAAGAAATAAAAATTGGGTTATTTGATTAGTTTGTTTCCCCGGAATGAGAGTATTCTCTGATTTGTTACTTATAAATGTCAGTCGATAGGCATAATGCTTATTTTTTGCCTACTCCAAGTAGCTCTGACGATGAAAGCTGCTAAATGCTTTATAGTCTCACTGTTGAAAGAATCTTTAACTTAGGAGTTGAACAATTTGTCTATTACTTGTTTTAAAGTGCAAGGCAACTGAACTTAAACCAAAACTAAGTAAAGATTTGAGCTTTTCCTGTTGACGTGAATATTTCATTTAAAAGTCAGCGACGAAGTATATTGTTCTTTGAGGTGACTTTGTTTTCTTTAAAACATAAAGATGATAGCTATTTGATGATGGGGCATTCATTTAGCGTTTATGCAGAATGTTACTCCAATAACATTTTCATTGACAACTCAGTCACTAGCTCTATCAACCCCTACCACACCGGCCTCTGAATCTGCTGCTTGCGATGTACAATATCAGGAATCACAAGTCTCTTGAGACTAACTGGTTGTGCTTTTCAGGGCTCAAAACATGCTTGGTGATACATTCTCACGATCCTACAGCTGAATATTTTCTGAATTGTAAGATTGGGACTCCGCCAATAACATGCAACGACAATATCTCCGCAGTTCAGCTGAAACAACTGATTTAGGAAGGCTGGCAAGTCCCTCACGTATGAGACTTGTCGAAGACTGCGTTGACTCTAAGCGGTAGAAATCCTTATCTGAATGGCAAAATGAGTTCAGAAATTTGGGACCTTCTAGAGTAAGTATTGGAGGTATGCCAGCTACTAATCTGTTTTTTCAAGATACCATCAATGTTGAACTAGTCTATCGGAATAGCTTCTCTACCTCTGGTAGGAATAAGGTCTGCATACCCTCCACCTTCTCTAGACTCAACTTGTGGGATTACATTGGGTATGTTGTTGCATGGATTTTGAACTAAAGGTTCTAATGATTTTGCGTACTGCAGAGAGGGTCTACAATATTTGCAGAACCAAAAAGGTTTGGTTGCTATATTGTGGTGGATAGAAACCGCCCTGTGTCCTTGGCTTCTGCTTTACGTTACTGGGGTTACATAATCTAGGCTGGTGCACAGGTTTCTGGTGCATTTTCTCTTGCATCTCCAAATTCAAGTGGAGAATTAGGGGGCACGATCTATGATTTTTCACCTTTGCCTTCTACTATCGTCCCACATATCTTAGGGGGAGCCCATTTAGATTGGAACAAGATTATGCAGGATAGTCATAGCGAGAGTGCACGGAATCTTCTGACTGTAACAGCTCATAAGGCCAGCATTCCTCCGGCTACCTTTGATCCAACCAACAAAATTGTCACACTTCTCATGCCCGGTTTTGACAAATCAGAAATCAAACTTTATCATGTAGTATGGTTTGTTTCACCTATCTGAATTTTCCTTATACTGTGATGATTGAAAGTGATCTTATGAGCTTCAATGCAATGAAATTCTTCACTAGATATTAATTTGGCAACGGACTATATTAGTTTTCACAAGTGGGGGCAACAGAAATTATGAAGTCTTTGGAACAGGATTAGCATTTACTAATCGATAATTTCTCTTTTTTTTTTTTTTTTTGAACTGATAATTTTATTTCATAAATTCAGAATTACAAGTAGATACAAGATAAATTCAGAAAGTAAGCCTACATGTTGGGAAAATCTTGTACAAAATAGTTGGACATTTTGATGGCATGAAGGATTGTACTTGGTGGTACCCCTCCCTCCCCCCACCCCACACACACAACATACCGATGTACAAACCCCTCCTCGACTTGGCAACTTGCACATATCCTATCCATAAAAGGTCAAAAAGCACATTTGCTTGAAATAGTTCTAAAATGACTGTTTTATGCCTTTGAAGCTAAAGTTCTTTTAATCATATTTTGTAAGCAATTTGCCTATTATGTGCAGCACATGAAAGTCACTTAATTCCGTTGTTTGGTTAGACAAGTGTCACAGGAACACAAAAAATTTATTGCCATTTTCATACTTAAATCTAAGTGACGTACCAAACAATTTGTAAATTAAGTTTGATTTTTTCAAAAGGAGAAAACGACCTTTCTCGTTTCTTGCACGAGAAAAAAGGATTGTACGCTATCATAATGCACTTGGTTTCCATTAACTGATTCGGATCCAAGTTACAATCATACAAAAGAACAAAGAATGAAAAGCAAAAACAGTATGATAGGTTTGCCTTGGCCCCTCTCTACTTCCATTGGAATCTTTGAATAGTAATAAACCAACAAAGCAACAGTTACTTCTGACTTCATTCACCACTTATTTATGTATAAATGCATGCTCTAAATGGAGCTGGAATCTCATGTCTCAGTCTTGGCTTTTCTTAACAAAAAGAACGGTCTGCTTTATTCTAATTTCCAAGTCATATTTTGGATTAAAAGAAGAATCGAAATAATTAATTGTGTGATAATCCTTACCCTAATGATTAATATCATTTTTGTCCTTGTACACATTGAAAAATATCAGCATAGAAAGAAATCCAAGATCGCAATGTGAAGCTACCAAGTTGCCACTAGGATTCTATCGTTATCATCTCAATATCTCTTATATATTAGTTACACATGTAATATTCGTATAGTTCAGTACTTTTTTCAATTTCTTTTTTTTTTAAAAAGAAAAAAAAAAAAAAAAACCCAGATAAAGTAAAATGAGAATGAGAGACCACCAAGACCATGTATGCAGATTCTCAGCAGATATCCAAGATGCATACAATGAAACTTACCAAATTCTCCTGTAACTTTTAACTCAGGTTCATTCAAGTTTCAACCTAAGTACACCAATCTGTTTATGTCTCATAGAAATATAATCAACAAGCCTCCTTACTTAAAACTAGAAATTTACAGACTCCTTTTAAGTTCCACACAACAGGAAAAAAGAAAATCTTGACACGACCATGAAATGCCACACTTAAAAAACTATAGTTTTCTACAAGCAAAAAGGATAAAAATAGGCCTAGGTGAAACAACTTTTACACAACCATGAAATGCCAAAAACCATAATAGCTTTCTACAAGCTAATAGAAACATAAATAGGCCTATGTATGCGTCCACGGTTCACTGCAAGCAAGGAAGATAATTTACGCATTAGGTGAGACGAATGTCCCCTAAGCTTTGATGTGCTTGTTTCACTTGTTTGTCATATTCGTCTTCTTCTTCTTCTTCCTCCTCCTCCTCCACTTCTTCTTCTACATCTACTTCCTTCTCCTCTTCTTCTTCTTCTTCACCTCCCCAACCAAAACCTGAGACTGAACGGGAAACTGGAGGAGGGGTCTTTGCCTCTTCCACAATTTTCATGATCTCCTCCACACTTTGAAGTGAAAATGTTGGGTTTTCTTTTCTATAATAAGCTGCCTGTGCTGGTTCTGTCAATTCCCTAGGCAAATTCTTCAAAAACCATGGATGCAACTTGATTTCTTTGATTGTGATTCTCTGCAAAATAAACCTGCTTATTAGACAAGACCCAATCTCCTCCCCCCCACCCCCACCCCCCAATTATGGTAAGCACTTGGAGAGTAGAGAAATGAAAGATGAAAAATTTAATATCAGAGCATATACATTTTATCTACGATATGTTACATGTTAGTGTTACACACACTTCATAATATTGAAAGTTGTTAGTGTTACACACACTTCATAATATTGAAAGTTCGAAGAGATGACAAAGCAGACGGTGATTCAGGTTTTCTCAAGGTCAAGGGTAAAATTGCAAATGCAAATTGCCACTACCATTATAGGAACACTTAAAAAATCACAAATTACCATCGAATTGAGATATCACTTTATTTTCCCTCTAGATGATTCTGATGCTCTCTCATTTTGAAAGAGAGGCCAAGTAACAAGGAATCCTTACTAAAGAAGTATCTAAATTTCAAAAAAAGAAAAGGAAAAGAAAGAAAAGAGAAAAGAGACTCACCCAATTCCACTAGTTCGAGGTGCCCACACACTATTAGAAGAAAACATCCGTTCGGGGAAAACTCACATTTTAAGAGCAAGGAAGGTAAATACAATAAGATCTGATGAACCAAACAACACTGCTTAATTAATGGCATATGCAATTGTTGTACTCCATGATATTAACTCAATTTTAGTTGGAGGATTAAACAACATAGAGTCCTGACAAGAACCATGGAATAAGATTGTCTAATTGCATCATTCAAATGAGCAAGTACGCCTCACTCCCAGAGTGGAAGGGTTACTGGGACCAAGGTTGAAGC
>JBDJHY010000094.1:5545100-5555874 GCA_039654485.1 Withania somnifera
TCAAAATTGTGTGGAGGGGGGGAGGTGAGAAAGCAATACTCCACAATTGAAAATAGTCTAAAAATCACTTCTTGAAGCAAAAATTGTTCAGTTCCTGAAGAAAAATTGTTATCAACTTATCAAGAAAGATAAAAAGTTCGGTTTTTTAATACACAACTGTCAAAAACAAACACATAGAGCCTAACAGGAACCACCAGTTTCTTGAGTGGACTGTGTTTGGCCAAAGAAGATTGACAATTTTTGGATTATAGGGTGGGTCTAAAAGTTGCATTTAACTTGTTGATATGAAGAGGAATATTTAAGCAGAGAGGGACTTGGTGTAGAGTAAAAATATGAACTTGGAACAGGTGCCACCCAAGATTTCTACATTCTCACTGAAGCTGTATGTATTCTAGTTATGAAATTTAGTTGACATCAACTATAATTTTGGTAAAATCGGTAAGTAATTTTAATCTTAATTAGAAGCTTTAGGTTTAAATTTGGAGTGGCGTAAACATTCGAATTAGATGTGAGGACGTTTTTATTACAGAATATGATGTTTTGTTAGAGGATATTTTACCATTGAAAATATAAATAGTAATCAAATAATATGTTATTTAAGATTTATATTATGTTTGATAAATGATACAAGAGTTTATACCTTCTAATCTTAAACTTAATTTAAAAATTTCCACTTTATCTCTTAGTGCCAAAGCATTTAAAGGTAAAGAATTGGAGTAAAAATTTGTCTTTAAATTCATGAATGCTGTCCAATTATTCTTTGACATTGCCCAGCTAATAAAAGTGGCCTTTTTGTCCATTTATGGGTTCTCCGATTATGTAGGTGGAACTTATATTACATACCACAAGAGTCAATTCTAAATAAGAAAAAAAGATTGGGTGAAAAGCCTCTTAATAATATTACTTGCTGCTTTAAAATTGGCAAGTTCTTTACACTTAACCTATTTCATGAGATAATATTTCTTATCTACCAAGTACCAACATTTTCCTTCAAATCTCAAAATCCAGGGTATAATGTAATACTAAAAGGGGGGTCCACAAGAATGTGGGGTCCAAATTCTCAATGTATACTTACAAGTTACAAGAAGAGCTTTAAAAGTTTTGGCCTAACTGAGCAAAAGGAGCAAAATTGACATTTGATTTCTGCCTTAGCTTGTATGGATTCCTATGTATGGACTATACGTTAGCCAACATAAAGAAGATTAGTGATAACTTTACACAATTTGACAAATACTATTACCCAACACAAGTACACCTTTTTGTCATAATTTGCATAGTCCTTTGTCTCTTGTGTTACATTTGGATAAACTCAGTAAGAAAACCAAAAAATACGAAGTCTTCACCATACAATCAAGAAACACATCTCCTTAAACAGCTTTTACACAGCGCTAACTCTGAATTAGTCGAGACTCCAATATGAATAATGGGCACTAGGAAACCAAAAAAAAAAAAAAGTTTGGATGTAAAGCTATTTGGTCCCCACAATTAGATTGGAAAAAGATAAAATAAAAATTATCCATATGTTTGGGGAGACAACGCTTCCTAAAGCAATTCATTCTTCAAAATACAATTAAAAGTTACTGTTCAATTTCTTTCTGCTAATGACACAGTCACAGATCAACAACTCCCATCCATAAACTAATAGAGAGACAGAAGAGTCAACTCCTCTCTTAATAGTTTACAAGATGCTACCAAGAAAACATTTTAGAGATCATGACTGACAAAATTTACATCAAAACAGCTAGATTATTTTAACTTATAGGACCCTTTCTCCTATTGCTCCTCCCATTTCCATCTTCGTTCAACCTCCTCGAGAACTTTAGCACGAGCTTGACTTTTCCTCGCTTCATCCTCAACCCATGATCTGTTTCAATAAAACATGCACTGTCAAACACATTATCTAGAGTCGAATTTCTACATCTTCAGGCTACTTAAGCCCCTTACACTGACAAGTGTAAGTTGAAACAGAAAAAGCACCATCAGATCAATAGAATTAGTTCTGATCGCCAAATGTCACATGAACTTAACAATATCAAGCTTGACTAAAGAATTTTAATCGCCAAACCAACATAAGTACTATGTAAAGACCTGCAAACTGGTGTAAACTATGAATGCAGTATGTGTCAGTTCTCAACACGATATATAATGGTTTCATCTTAGTTATATCCTTTCCATTATCCTCATCTCAAGATTACCCACCCACCCCCTAAAGAAGTACTCTACTAAAGTAAACATACACAAGATTATCATATTCATGGTTTAGAGTATAGCACTCCATGTGTTCGAGCCCTCTTTAGAATGTCAAATATCTTTTTGATGGAATTAGCAATCTGGCTGAATCCTGTGAAACTCTTCAGTTCTGTAATTATCTTCTTTCAAGAATGATAACATCACTAATTTCAGCACAAAAGCTGTGCTGGGAGCCATATTTACAGTTCAGAACAAGCAAAAGTATTTCCTTGTTCTTCTTAAAAGGATTTTATGATGTCTAGCAATGACTCTGCATCTTCTGACAGTTCCATAATAAATCCTGCATCCAAGGGATAATTTAGTCTAGCAAGGGAACATTCTAATCCCCTATCATGAGACGCATATTTATCATATTTTTGTATTTTTGGTCCTTTGAAGAGTGCCACCCAACCTTTACGCCTCCATCGTTCCCTCCCAGGCCATTCTGACCAAAAGAAAAAGGATGTTTTCGGTTTTTATTGCATAATTTCATGCCAATTAAGGACTACAAGTTCTAATGAGTTATCGACCTCTTTGGTAATACCATCCTTGATATTTTGAATGAAGTGGCACAAGAAAAATTATATTTCTCTCTTTTCAGCCATTTAATCTCTTTTCAGTTAATCCCTCTAACTATGTTCAGGGAGTAATTTCAACAAAAGCACTTATGGAGTAAGATGATCACGTTTACCCCACCTGTGAGACTACGCTGGGGATGTTGTTGTTATGATCATGTTTGTAAGTAGAAGATGTCCTTAGTCTAAGACTTCATCAACTTCTCAACAAATATTTCACTCTTAGTGGTCTGTAATCTATGCAGTATACATCAGATGTACGCCTTAGCAAAATTCGTCAAACTTCCTAGAGCTATTTAACATTCACTGAGCTTCTACATGTTAAAACTCCATAACCTATTAAAGGATATAACAAGACAAATAAAACAACAGTTACCATTTCAAAAAAAGACAGAGAAGTAAGCAAAAGCTACAATTAACACATATTTGTACCTCAGTTTTCGCAAAGCTTCAATTTCAGCTTCCAACATAGATTTTGTGTCAAGCAAAGCTTCATGCTTAACCTGAAAATCATGAATCATACCACTTAAATCGCACTGCTCGTCCACATGCTTAAACTTCTCACGTGCAAGCCTTTCGGACATCTCATCGACCTCTTCCTTAAGACTAAAAAGTAGCTGCTTCTGACAGTCTAGAGCTGCCTTCTGTCTCAGAAGCTCAGCTCGAGCATTCTCTTGTACAATCTTTTCCTGTTCCAAGTCTCTAACAGAAGCCAGATAATCACTCTCTATCTCCAAACCACGACTTCTTTCTGCTTTCATTTTACTCTCCCAAATCCTCTGTATTTCTCCTCTATCAAGTAGGTCAGACTTAATTTCTTCCTTTGCCATTAGTCTGGAAGAATTTTCTGCTTCAAGTTTTGTCAGTTCACTTTGTATATATTCTTCCATTCTCCCACTTGTCAGTGAAACAGCTGCCTGAGCCTTCGTGGTTGGTTTATCAGGTTGGAATCGTTTCGCCTGTCCTGTAAATGGTCATACATAGGTGATCAACAAACTTCCAATCCATAGCTTCAGTGTACTTAACTGTCTTGCATGCACTAAATTCCTCCTATATCTTTTCATTTTTCTCCTGTCCCCCAAATGATTTGAGTGAATTAAGTAATTTTGATGTTTGTCCATGTCAAAAATGCATGAGCGACATGGTAAGTATTTTGTGCATGGAAGTGGTAACATTTTTTCCATGTGGATCTTAAAAATATAATTCTTTGTGAATTAGTGCAAAACAGAGAAAGAAAGAGACCAAAAACTCTCCGAAGAATGCTCAGTTCACCAGCCCGCAAATCCACGAAAAGTCCTACCAAAGCTTCAGAACTCATGTCCCTCACATCCAGAAAGCCTACGTTCTTCCTTGATATCTGAACTGTAAAACAGAGTCAGATATTCAGGCAGATAAAAGGACATCAAAACTTCAGTTTAAACTTAGAACAAGCGCTGGAGCGTGGCTCTTCCCTACCTCTTTGTCTATCCCGGGCATGACTTCATACTCTATTTTTGCTTTCCAACTAATTAGATCTTGGCGAGACAAAAATCTGAAACAGCAAAACAGACATTAACTTAAGTAGAAGCATAGACGAATGGAACAAAGAGAGAAATAATATGAATCGACAAAAACAACAAAAAGGGAAGGGAGAGGAGGAGAAGACAAACATCACAGTACCTATCTGGGTAAAAACAGACACCCTGATCTTCTGAAACATTTGGAGTGGAAGCGAACTTCTTATCTGACAGCTTGCTAGGAATAATACCAGCCTCAGCTAGGGCTGGATAACAATTTTTAAGGAAGAACTTAAAATATTAGATCCTTCAATGATGATACATATTATTTTTGGGTAACACGTCAAGCTTACATTGAATGGTCGCAAAATCAGGGTCTTCAACACTCACATCATCAAAGGCAGGAATTGTAGAACCAGAAAGCAGAACCGATGGAACTATCCGATGCTTTCTACTCCTAGAAGTCAAAAAGAAATTGGTTAGAGAAACTAGTCAGTGGTACTCGCATTTTCATCTTCTTTTAATAAAAGAACTGGCCAAATAGATGTTGACTAAAACTACCTTTCCAGTTGTGTGTTTGATTTAATTAACCACCTTGCATATTCCCTCCTTGTACATAATTCATCTGCTTTAACGTCATCTTCAAGGATCTGTATACTTTAGATTATAATGGTGAAACTATGCTTGGAACCGCAATGATCTGTATACTTTAGATTATAATGGTGAAACTATGCTTGGAACCGAATTTAAACCATTGAATGAAGTCAAAGAGAGAGAGGCGCAAATAGCGCTACAGCGTAAAGTCACAGTAGCAGACAGCAAAACTACAATATGACAGCCTAGTTTCCAATTATACCTCACAGCATAACGGCAAAGCCATGCTTAGAACCAAACCTATTTGCCATGCTTAGAACCAAACCTAAACCATCGAGTGAACGGTGCAAGACAGAAAGGCAAACAGCATTATCAAGTAAAGCGTACACACACGCGCACACACATACACAAACACAGAGTAGTGTGTTGTCTTGCTATCCATCCATACCAGTACTCATAGTATTTCTCATGCAGTTTCTTTCCTTGAATTTATGTTTCTTTCTGTTGATTCTTGTACTTTGATTATCATATTATTTTGTTGTAGTTACTGATCAATATGTTTCGTTATGTTTTCACTTACATTACTTCTTTTGAACTGCTTTGGACTGTCTTTTCTTGAGCCGAGGGTCTATTAACAACAGCCTCTCTACCTCTAAGTAGAAGCAAGGCCTGCGTACACTCTACCCTCCCCCATCCCCAAACCTCACCTTGTGAGACTATATTGGGCATATTGTGATTGTTGCAGTTATATACTAAAAAGGAAAGATAAGGAAGGAACCACAGTCCAGTTTAAATGTGCAACCCACAAGAATAATTACATTTCCGTTTTCTAACAGCAGTATCTAGGAATCATCACTTCTCTGAGCTGCCTAACTGAGTATGCTGCTGTACTTCTCCAAGCCTCCCATCTCACACGCATCACAAGGAAACATGAAATACTCATAATTGAGAACGCAAAGCAAAAGGTTCCCTCTGAAGCAAGCCACTAAAGTTTTGACCAAAATTAACTTTAAAACATCAGAGCCAGTGGATACCTATGCTACACCACATACCTTGGAAAATATGCTGCTTCTGGTTTGAATTAACAGTTCAATACACAGTTCTATAGCTATAGTGCTGTTCAAACTCAGGCAAGCACTATAAGGAAATGAACTATAAATAATTCCATAATGTAATTTAGCACTGAGTGGAAAGTTGTACAAGTACAGCAGGAATATTAATATTCTCAAATGGGATAAAGGTCAGGCAACTATACCTCGAGTTTCTTCAACACAAGAATAGCTTCTTCCTGAGTAGAATCTACAGCAAAGGGAATTGTAATACGTCCAAGTACTCCTTTAGTTGTAACATGGCTTGTCTCTTCAAAATGACAACGAACCAGAAGTTTAGGCCAGTAAGGAATAAATTAAAATCAGAGCTATAACAGGACTGCTATCATTATAAGTAATTCAACGAAAGAGAAAATGGTACAAACCACTGCTGCAAGTAGATTAAAAAAATCCTAATATTAGCACCAAATCGAGCTCAAAATAAAAATGAGATACGTGGGTGAATGCTGACCAGCCTTAAGAGAGGATCTTCTATTCAATTGTCTTCATATATCATTTATATTTCAACTTTCAGATGAGAACGAAATGAAAAATGAAATTTATGAACTTGCATGTTAGAACTAGCCATACAACTTTCTTTTCCACATGCAAGTCTTTTCTTTCTCTTGCATACCTTTCCAGCTCTTTTGGTTGGAATCTTGCTTCCTTAGCTCTCTTTTACAGCATGGATTCTCTGTCCTTCTTCCAGATAAAGCAGACTATACTGAGCCTTATTTTGGTCCGACACTAATTATTTCTTTCTTAATTTAATCTCTTCCCTTCTTTTCACCCAAGGAGTCGATTTAGATACACTCAGCATCTTATATTTTTTCAAAAAGCTAAGGAAACAATTTATCTGCAAACTCAAAAACTGTGGTCTATTATAACTGATTCAGAACAATATTCAGTAATTAGATCAAGACTCTTAATTCCTCTCATTATGAATTTGTCTTCACTGGAGAACGTTCTCAAAATAAAATAGTTAGCTAGACAACTCTATTAGTTTGATCCAAAAAGAAAAAGGCTAAGCAGATCAATTTTTTTGGGATGATGGTGATGTCCAGGCCAGCTCGCGTACACCTCGACTATTTCATCGGGTATCTGCTACCTCCCACAAGCAAAAAAACCAAGTAATTCGGCCCACCAATGCTACAGGAGATGGGAATCTAGTGTTTTTGCCTTCCCCCGAGACCTCGTGGTTTTCCACCTACTTCATTGACAACTAGGACAAAACTCGTGGTTGCTCAACAACTTAAATTAGCATATTGACATACAATCATACATCAAAGGATGAGAAGGGAGCAGGCAAACCAACTATTTTCCAAAAAAGAAAGAGATTCCATAACAAGAAAATTACTCCCAACACAAATAAGAACTCTAGAGAGGCTACATGATTCAGATATTTTATGCAAATATTAGCATTTCTCAGGGACTATACCAAAGGAAGAAAGAAACATTACAAGAATTTTATCGATACTATAGCAATTACGGCAATCATATGCACAACTTATTTAAACAACATAACAAAGATTGGTGGCGTTCAGAACCATTAAGCTCTAAACTTACCCAAGACACCATTTTTATCATCTAAATCAGAAACTCTCTCCAACGTTTCAGAAATCTGAGCACTTTCCATTGGCATATCAACAGTTTCGCCATCTTCTCCATTACTGGCAGCCTCATTAGGTATTAAATTATCATGTGACCCATGGAAGGGCCCAATAAATTGAAATTTGAATCCTATAAGAATATAAGAATCAGAAGGTACAGCAAAAAGTATTGAATTATACTTCTACAAAGCACAGTGGCACTAAAACTACCCAATTAACAAAAGTAATCCAAAATTTTCCCAAAATCTCACCTTTCTGGTATAGTGAAAAGTAGGAAGCGACACCAAGTCCAGCAGCTAGAGATACTGACATACCAATAACCAAAAAATTTGGCAAGCCTGCAAAAACCCAGCTTTTAATTCCTAAAAGCTCAAGATTAAATTTTTATATATCCTAATAACAACAACATACCCAGTGAAATCCCACAAATAGAGGTCTTAGAGGATAACGTGTACGCAGACCTTACCCCTACCTAGAGAGGGGATGTTTCCAAAAGACTCTTGGCTCAAGTGAAGCTAAACAAAGGAGCACAACAATTACAACAACAGCATACCCATGGGAGAATGAGAATTGTTTATCTTCAATTGATATTCTAGCTACCGGTAAGCGTAATCCCATAAGTGGGATTGGGAAGGGTAGTATGTAGACCTTACCCCTACAAAGTAGAGAGGTTGTCCCTAATAGACCTTCAGCTCAAGTAAAAGCATCACAAAGCAGTTTGAAAAAAAGAAACAACGGGAATGAAGAAGCCAAGATTGTAGAGAGGTTATCCCTAATGGACCTTCAGCTCAAGTAAAAGCATTACAAAGCAGTTCGAAAAAAAGAAACAACGGGAATGAAGAAGCCAAGACACAACGATAAAGAAAGAATGAAAAGCATACTAAAAATGAAACAATCATTACCACATCAAAGAAACAAGGAGTGAAGAAGTCAAGAACATTGTTATAGAAAGAATGACAAAGCATACTAAAAACAGATCAATCACTACCACAAAATAATATGATAATCAAAGTGCTAAAAACTGTAAACAGTATCAGAAATTGAATAAGAAGACACTCCAAGAGTAATACTACGACTACTAATATGAAAGACTAGTCGAGAAAACTCTCAACTACCTAACTAATCAACTTCCCTAATCAATGTCCTCCATAATTCCACAATCTTCTATCTAAGGTCATGACATCGGAACGTAAAACGACTACTAGTATGAAAGACTGGTCGAGACAACATTCAACTACCTAACTAATCCTCAGCCCTAATCAATCTCCTCCATAATTCAATAATTTTCTATCTAAGGTCATGACATTGGTACGCAAAACAAAGGAGTAAGGAAAAGAAAACATGGAAATAGGAAAGCAGTTCAGAGCATACATGCCAGGAACACTAACAACAACAAGAACAACATACCGAGTAAATTCCCACAAATTGGGGTCTAGGAAGGGTTAAGTGTACACAGTCAGTACCACTACCTCAGAGGTGAGGTAGAGAGGTTGTTTTCGATAGACCCTCGGCTAACGACAAAAACATAGTTTAATAAAAACAATAAACAATAATATATAGTAACAGAATGACTGATACCAGCAAAAATAATGCTACCGCAGAATACTACCACAATCAATCTATCCTGACCAACAAACATCAATATAACTCAAATGATAAGACACTACAAGCATTTCACTACGACTACTGCTAACACGAAAAACAAAACAAACCACACCTCCCTACTAGCAAGAAACTACATCCTCAAAAAGGCCAATCAATCATCTAAAACACTAAAATTTAATCTCAAATTATATGGTGTATGCTATATAAATCCTCAAGAAGAAGAAGAAAAAAATTAACCTTTTTTCTTCTTCTTGACAACTGAAGGTTCAATCTCAACAAAGTCCCAACCATTGTACACATCAAAACCATTTGGATCAGAAACAGTCCAAGAAACTTCTTGGGGTTTCTCTGAAACTGAAGCAGAGAGTGAGAACTTAGGAATTCTAGACCTAAGAAGAAATGGGTGTGGGGGAAAAATCAAATCTTGATGGTAAATGAAAGGGGAATTAGGTGAAAAGGTAAGTGAACATGAGTTTATTGAAGAACACATTTCTTGATTATATTTTTTTGTGTGCGTGTCTATGTACAATACATAGAATTTATTAGGGTTTTAGGTTATGTATATGTAGAAATGTGTGTTATAGGGTTTTAGATTTCATTTGGAGATGAAGTTGTTCATGTTTCAACGGAAGAAGTTGAATATGAAGAAGAAGAAGAAGAAGAAGAAGAAGAAGAAGCATCAATTACACACCTAACATTGTTATCAATGGAATCTTGTGCTCTCGAAGTCTCAATATAGTGCTTCCATGTTTTATTTATTTATTTATTATTTTATTTATTTATTTTGTGTGTTTGTTAGTAGTACAACTCTAAGAACAGGTTTTATGTGGTGGTATTTGTTGTTGGTGAAATATAAAAGGTATTTCGTAAATTTATTTGAGATGTGCGAAAATTAGTCGCACACCAAAAATCTGGGTTTTACGCAAATTTAGGTTAATTGTTGTAGACACAATATTTAGCCATGTTGTAGATATATTATATAGTCATGTGCCTAAATATTGAACTTAGTGACTAAATATATGTTTAGCCACATGACAATCAACTAAACCACCATGTTTGATAACTAATGTTTTGTAATGTCATGTGTCAATCAATATGGTGACTATAAATATGTTTAAGTTGGCTGAAATTTTACTTCACTTTCCATTTTATAGAACTTTCTATATTTAGCTCATTTCCATTTATAGAAACTTTCAATCTTTAGAAACTCTCCCATTTTAGAATTTATTTAGCTTTATATTGTATTTTATTTTATAACATGTTATCAGCACGAGGCTCTGCCAGTTCGAGAAAATATTATAAAAGGTATAAAAAAGGTAATATTTTTATTTTATTATAATGTCTAATATCAATAAACTTGAATTTGCTGCCCTCGATATATCGGACAAAGGCTACATGTCATGGGCACTAGATGCCGAGCTGCATTTAGATGCAATGTGTCTGGCAGACGCCATCAAGAATGGAAATCAGGCATCGGTTCAAGATCAAGCCAAGGCGATGATATTTCTCCGTCACCACCTGACGAGGGTTTGAAAATGGAATATCTCACTATAAAAGATCCTCTTATCCTGTGAAAT
>JBDJHY010000094.1:5564567-5581770 GCA_039654485.1 Withania somnifera
TGAGTGGGGAGAATAAAGTGTATAAAAAGGTAGAAAACCGTTTCTGATACCTCGACTCAAAAGAATAGTTCAAAGCAGTCGCAAAAAGGAGTAATGCAAGGGTAAAAAACAACAAAAATTACAAAAAATTAATACAATAATTGCGGTAACAAAAACAAAATGTAGTAACAGAAATCGAAGAAGAAGAAATTACAAGAATAATACTATCAATACTAACAAGATTGAGAAAAAACCCAATTTATCAAAATCATTTCAAGAAAAAAAAAGAGTTGAGCTTGAGCTCACCTTCTCCACTTATAAGAATGAACCCAATTACCATCAATAATGGATGAAGCACCTACAAAAACCAAAAACCAAAAACCAAAGAATTTAACTCAAACCCCACAAATTATTAGCTCAAATAAAGTACATTAAAGGGAAAAGAATGTAACTTTACAGCATAACTAAGGTCTTCTTGAGAAGAATGGGGGTAAAAGCTAGTTTTAAAGTGAAGAGACCAAGTAAGAACAAGAAGTGCAACAATAGAAGCTGATAGTCTTGCTAAGACAAGTAGTGAAAATGGTGAAAGTGATAGTGATTCTCCTAGAACAGCCATGGAAGCTAGTGGCACTCAGAGCTATTTCACTATGAAAATATAGTGTTCTATTATTTGCACACCAACACCGACACCTACCTAGTAAGTGATGATCAAAGGACTGGACTGTCTTTCTAAATTCTGTAATGTATAATAGAATTGTTTGTATGTTAATAATAGCACTGTGCTACCAGCGTCGCCGTCGTGCTGTGAGAGTACTTGCTGTATATTTTTAATTATAAGTTTTGTGTTTGAATTGTAAGTATAAAAAAAATTTCCTCATAATATTACCTCCATAATAGATTTTATGACGCACAGTTTGCATTAGTCTAGATTTTAATATAAATATTTTATTAATTTTTTATATTTATTATTTTTCATTAATAATAATAAATTTTCATATAAAAAAAATTACCCAATGGTTTTTATTTACAATGAAATTTAGATTCTCAATCACTTCATTAATTATTAAGTCACCTTCTTAGATGTTTTAATTTTCTTTTCCTTTTTTTTTTTGACAAAGATAACAATTTATCTTGATTTTTAAAAATTCATTATTTCAAATTATTTGATATTTTACAAAAGTTCAAAATAAAATTAATTATTCTTTCTCTGATTTTACTCATAATAAAAAAAAGTTATTTTTGAAGATTGTATATTTTAATTATGGGACGATGAGAAATAAATAAAGTAAATATTCAGTGAAAATAAATTATATTTCAAAACATGAATAAGAATAAAATAGTTAAAACTCCTTTTAATTAAGCTGAGTAAGTAAACATGCGTATTGTACGTGACGTCCTACATGATAATTTTACATGCTATACAACATCCTACAAACATATATTACGTAGAATATGTTGTTTACTTAATTATTTTATACAAATTTAATTGTTTATTTATATACATTTAAATTAAGAAACCTATATACAATCTGAGATTAAATTAAATAACATATTTATACTTTTGGTAAAGTTTGAAAGACCAAGAATGAGGGAATATATTATATATTTTCAAAGAAAAAATGATAAATATTAGGAACAATAATTGTAGTAAATATAGTAACTGAAAAGAAAAGGAGGGAGTACTTTTTTCCCTTTTTCACTTCAATTATTGTGTGTATCAGTATTGTGGTCACTTTACACTTTTGATGATCACACTTTTATATTTTATAATTAAAAATGTTAATGTTTTTTTTTTCAAGAAAAAAGAAATCTATACTAAATAGAATAAAGTAAAAAAAGAGTTCTATGGACTTCCATTCATTTTTATCCTGAACTAGTAAGTTTAAATAATAATACTATTGTTATTGAGAAAGGTAATAAGAGTTTCTATGCTCCTTACTGAAATTATTGAAGAGATATAATGGGGTAATAATATTCTTTTCATTTGTTATGTTTTATTTTATAAATTTATTTAATTAATTTTTAAAATTAAAATTGATTAGACTAATTTAATATTTTAAATTTAAAATATTAGATATTACAGAGAAGAACTTGAAGTTGCAATCTTTTCTCATATTAATATGAAAAGAAGACATGTCTTATACAGTTTAACTTTTAAAAAATAAAATATAATAAGTAAAAGTGAAATTTAAATTTTGGTTATTTACTCGGTATTCGTTATCTACATAAAAATTTGGTTAAATTTGAATTCGCATCAAAAAATTCCACATTGAGGAATAAAATATTTCTAACAAAGACGACTCCGTACCTAAAAGGACTTGAACCTAAAATTAGGATAGACATTTGATATTCGGTTCGATATTTTCAAAAATTAATAAAAAAAAATTAAATATTTTGAAACAAAAAAAATACACACTAGGTGACAAAACTGCAATAAACATTGAACAGTATTTTGCGGAGTAATTAATTAATTTGCATTAATGAAGATATTTAGCAAACTTATGACACTTGTTATCTACGTTTTCTGTACCAACATATACCAAATTGGGTTTTTTAAATTTTAATATTTAAAATTTAGATAATTAAAAATTATATAAAATATTGAAACAAATAATGGTACTTATTGTAACTGAGAATTCTTTTAATATATTGTTATGCCTCCAAAGTAGTGTCTGTCGAAGCCCCCAATTTTGCAGTATATGCTCATTAATATTCGTTTAGTATACGAGATAAAAGTAAAATATCTTATATTTATATTTAAAATAAAATAAATTTATATTATTTATTAAACATAATATAAATTTTATTTCAAATTTAATCCTCAAATATTTCATCCACCTTGAAATTATTTTATCTCATCTCCAAGTGAAATAAATTAGGGAAAACTATAAGCTTAGAAAATATAATTACCTAATTAATCAATTTTATTTGATTTTTATATTTGTATTTATACGGTTCTATGTTCTATATTATTTATAGTATTTTTATATTATATTTTATAGATAATGAAATAAGTGTTGAGTTTTTTATATTTTGTATTTATTGATACAAATATAATTGATAAAAGTTGATCAAATACAATAGATAAACAAGTTATTGAATTGTAATTTTGGGAAATGTTATTATAGCAGCTTGTTATTAACTACTAAAATGAGTCTATTTGATGAAAGTTATGCAGTAAATTAATTTAAAAATTATAATTTCAAAATAATTTAGCCAATAACCCCTAGGTTAATTAACTTAACTAGCAGATTAATTTTACCATGTACCTAGACATCAAAACTTATGTTAACACAAGCTTAATTATTGTAATTTCTATTTAAATGATTATTTCAAATATTAAAATGTGAAAAAAAAAAAAATTTCTTTGTTACAATTAACTTGATGTTAACAATGTTACTGAGTTTTTCCGGTAAAAATTAAGCTAATGACAAGGACAAAGATTAAGACATACTGGACTCCAGTTATATTTCTAGTCATAAGAGACAATTATAACTTTCTTATATATAGTACACCAATGAGGCTTTGCAAATATTGGATCTAAAAATTGAATTATTTTTTAGTTTTAATAATAATAATAATAATTAAATGGTGTCGATTATAAATATAAATCTTTTTTAATGGTAAACATAAGAATTATGCATAAGAACTATACATAAGAATTATACAATTTTTTTTTAGTATTTATTTAGTGTTCGGTACTTATTTTGGGGTTGGTGAATCTAGATTCAAACCGGAGAGTTTTACTTTTGGTGAGGAAAAGGACTAATTAAATGAGGAGTCGTACGAGATAAAAATCTCATGTGTGATTTTTATAGAATAAGAGTAAGAGTGACTTATTTATCATGTTTTCACTATCACTTCAAAAATAGTTGTCAGAGTACGGTAGAGGGGAAAGGGTTAAAGATTTACCCAGGATGGAGAAATCACAATGTTTGAGAAACCCATATGTTATTGAGTAAAGAATAAAAAAAAAAATCAGAGGCGTTTTAGGTCTCACTGAATCACACATTGATAACACATATAGAGCTAATGATATTTATAACTAATTAATTAGACAACCGTCCGTATCACCTAAAAAGAAGTGTTTATTGTTTGATCCATAACTCGATAGTAGAAGTCCAATAGCAACAACACTTGAAATGACAATCCATTAAAAACACTAATGCTAAGATGAGAAGGGTAAATTACTAAGGGCCATTTGGTTTTACTTAAAAAAGAGTAATTTTAAAAAAAATTATATTTTAACAATTTTAAGTTAAAAAATGAGAAGTAGGTAATAACCTACTTTTAATTTTTTATAAGCCAATTTAACGATTTTTTCTAAAGACATTTTTAAAATATTCAAATACTTTTGAGGGTTGAAAACTACTTATAAATTGATTTGATCAACTTATAATCAAAACCAAACGGACCCTAAGTCCATACACTCAAAAATTCTGGTTATAAGTGGAAGTATTAGTTACCACTCTTAACACAATCTTTAATAACATATTACTATCTTTTCCATCGCCAATTCAAGCACTTTTCTTTAACTCCTTAAATTTCAATCTTGATGGAATGGCTACCAAATGGTGGTGGTGTAAAGACAATCTTAGGTTTAACAAAGGTGCTTGATGGAAGAAAAGGAAGAAGAATATGGTTCAATACTTTGGTTGGCATGTATGGCAAAGACATAAGTTCAGCCATGATATTTGATGGAACAGAAATACCAAAACCTATAGTAAAAAGATGTCAAGAGCTCATTCAAGAAGAAAGTATACAATTCAAATAGCAATAGGGTGATGTTCTTTTCCTTGTTGCTACTTGCAAATAGTAACTACATTTTCCGAGTTGAGCTGAGCTGAGAATTTTAATTCTTGTTTGATAAGGAGGCTTCCATTTACCAGCGTAGACTAAAAGTTCTTTTCGAACCGTATTGTGTTCAGTTCATAAAAAATAATAAAAAACCGGTAAGTGAGTAGGCGTGTCAAAAAATAAATTGATCATTTTAAGTTGGTATTATTTGAATATCATAATAAGGGAAGTAGAGATTTTGGAGACGTATCATTTTGTTACATCTCCGTATTCTTCCTAGAATTTTATGTATTACAAAGCTTTTGCTTCTAAGATTTAAATAAAATGTATTAGTAGAATTTCATAATAAATGAAGTATACTTTGGAGGTGCGTCATTTTGTTATCTCAACCAATATCGACTCGTACTTTTAATTAACTTGTAAAATTTATTTAAATTTAAAGACATATACCACTAAGATTATATTTTTTCTGGTAATCTATTTTCAAGGAGTCAACTAAGTAATTTATACCTATTTTAGGTACATCGTACAAGTGATATGATGCAATGAGCAAAAATCATTCTTCCCCCGGAACTTGATGAAAGTATTTGCTACTTTAATAACCCCTATGCAATATAAATTTAAATTAGTCAGATCGGTATAGTTTGAACACTAAATAATTAAATAAAAATATAGAAAATTAAATATAACTATAAATAAATTGAAGATTTTGAGATAAACCAAATAAAAGAAAAAAAAAGTTTATTGAGAAACATAAAAAGAAGAGTCATTTTTGGGATCTTCACAAATAGTCGCATTTACTATTTACTTTTTTCAGCGAGTGTACATAAATTATACAATCATACACATAGTATATATTGTATTATAGTATAAATTATACATTCATTCACTGATTTTAATTTAATCTATTGAATAAGCGGCTGTTCTGGTTCATTTTTCAAGATTTTTTCATCCCCTCCAAAAAAAAGTTGTACTCTATAAATATCCAAACACAGCCTTATATTTTGGCGGTTAAATCTTCCGATTCAGTTAATACAGTTATCATCCACAGTGAAATGAATTTTCAAGAACTGCAAAACGAACTTCCAATCTCCGTTGATTCTCGCTTAGCCGTGCTCAGCTTCAGCTTCGCTGCTGAAACCACCGCAGGCAAACTCTCCGGCGACCAGCAACAATGCCATTCTTGTGGTGGTTCCGTCAAAAACCCACCACATTCCTCACCTGAAATTTCCACCACCACCACCACCTCCGCGGCCGTCAGTGCAACCGTCACCGACGCGGTTACAGCTGAGACACCTCCTGAGAAAAATACCCTTTACAGCAGAGCCACCACTAAGGCAAAGAGATACTCAAATTGCCGTTTCTCTTCTTCTTTAGAAGAGCCATTTCCTAAAAGAACTGCAACACTTTACGGTGGCGCCACCACTACTTCCTTCGACGGAAAAAACAACCACCGTGAAATTCCACCACTCATTTCTACCACCCCCATCGTCACCATCTCGAGCAACAACAAAAACAAAAGTACCAATTTTCAAGGTTTCATCAAAATCCCACTGCAAGAATCTCCATTGATGACTCCTTCACCTTCACCATCTCCGGCGAAACCGCCATTGCCGCCACCACTTTATCGGACTTTCTCTGATCCGACTGACTCTGCTTCATACACTAGAAAAGCACCTACTCCTCCACCTCAACGTACCCTTGCAAGAACAGCTAGTTGGTCACCAAATGTTCAAGATTTAGGTGGATCAGTTAACACTGGAGAATCTCCTACTGCAATGGTTTGCTCCTAGATCTTGTCTCTCTCTTATTGTTTGCTGATTTGAAGGTATTTCGTAAACAACCTCTCTGCCTTCTCAAAGGTAAGGGGTATAGTATATGTACACTGTATCCTCGTCAAATAGTGGAAATAGACTTGGTTCTTTGTTGTTGTTGTTGCTTTAAGGAAATGGAAATCTGATTTTTGTATTGTTTGCTAAGTTGCTTATTTCGGGAACAGCCTCTCTACCTCTCAAAGGTAAGTTAAGGTCTACCTACACCCTATACTCGTCAAATAGTGGGAATAGACTTTGTTCTTTGTTGTTGTTGTTGCTTTAGGGAAATGGAAATTGATTTTTGTATTGTTTGCTAAGTTGATGTTATTTCGGGAACGGCCTCTATACCTTCTCTCAAAAGTAAGGTAAGTTCTACGTACACTCTATCCTCGTCAAATAGTGGGAATAGACTTTGTTCTTTGTTGTTATTGCTTTAAGGAAATGGAAATCTGATTTTTCTTATTGTTTGCTAAGCTGAGGATATTTCGAAAACGGTCTTTGTACATTCTCAAAGGTAGGGTAAGATCTACGTACATTCTATCCTCATCAAATAGTGGGAATAAACTTTGTTCTTTATTGTTGTTATTGATTTCAGTTTCTGTAAGCAGATGGGAATCTTTACTTTTTCTTTGTTGTAATATATGCAGAGGCTGAAGAGAATGAAGGATGGAATGAGAGAAATGAGACTACGGTGTGACCTTATGATTCAAGAAGAAGAAACTTCACATGAAGAAAACAAGAAGATTGTAAAGGTATCAAAAAAAAAAAAATTCTCTAAAATCGTTGTGTACTCTTTTAAGAATACTTCCATTGTTTAGTTCTGTTTACTGTGATGGGTTTCTTTTTTTTTTTTTTTTTTGTTTAGTGTTCATAGTAGGGCAGAAGAAACTACTTAGAACTAGTTCTGTTTACTGTGATGGGGTTCTTGTTTTTTTGTTTCATGTTCATAATAGGGTAAAAAAGACTACTTAGAATTAGTTATGTTTACTATGATGGGCTTCTTGCTGTTTTGTTTAATGTTCATAATAGAGCATAAAAAGATTTAAACTTTTAAGCACTTAGAACTAGTTCTGTTTACTTGACGGGGATTCTTGCTGTTCTATTTAATGTTCATAATAGAGCAAAATAGATTACCTTCTAAACACTTGGAATTAGTTTTGCTTACGGTGATGGGGGATTCATGCTGTTGTGATTAATAATCATAACAGAGAGAAAGAGATTATACCTTTTAAACACTTGGAATTAGTCCTGTTTACTGTGATTAAGCACTTGGAACTAGTTTCATCTACCGATCGGTTCTCTTTTTCTTGTTTTCCACTAGGATGATGAGACAGAAACTGGAGGAGAAGCATTGTATGAGGAAGCAGTGTGGGTGGAAAGAATGGGAAGCTGTTTGATTCTTCATTTCAAGTGTCCCTGTGGTAAAGGCTATCAGATTCTACTATATGGAAATAACTGCTACTATAAACTCACCAATTTCTGATACCTTGGTGGTTTAGATGATGATGATACTATCTGTTGAAGAAGGGGACTAACTGGATTAGATTCACTAATCACAGAAGAACAAGCTAACTGCCATTTAATTCAGTATAGTTTTTAGCTGCATTCTTTCGTTGAGTCGAAGTGTGTACTTGTTTCCTTCAAGATTTGTGGTGTGTAGCATAGTTCTTTAGTCAACATATAAATTTGTTTCATTCCTATTAGATTTCTGGATCCAGAATTTGTAGATATATTTTTGCATATAATGAAGGAACTAGAATTTATGCTTAATCAATATTTTGTTTATAAACGTGGTAGATTTTCATTATGAATGAAGTAATTTGGTTTATATCCTTGCGTAGTCTCAGCATCTGTTGATAGAGGTAAGATTGATGGGAAGAGGTGAGCCCCTTTGGACCCTCGGGGCTTTCAAGTTTATGTAATCCACCCTTTTGAGTGAAAACGTCGTTACGCGATCCAAGAGGCTTTCGAAAACAACCTCTCATTAAAACCTACATACACTTTATCCTCCCAAAACCCCGGACATGTGCTTAGTGAGGTACATGTCCGCAACATAATTTGCAGCTTCCCAATACCGTCTTTCAACTTCAACCACATATTGTCCAAGAGCCAACTGAAAATTCTAAACCACAAAAGGTATCTCTTTAAGGAAATAAAACTTCTTCAAAGTTAATGGAATTGTACACGAACACTACAGAAGAAAAAGGGGAAATGTCAATTTTTTAACATTGCAATCGACAAGCAAATTACATCCATTGACTACAGCCATTGTGATTGTGAAATTTGCAGCTAAAAGAAAGAGCTCTATAGCCCAAGGAGAAAAAACGAAGATACTTTTACAACCTGAATTTATTCTTCAGAAACGCAGACAAGATGCACAACCGTCACAGGATTAGTACTAACACAATATCCTTAGACTAAAAGAGGCAGATATTTGTTCCTAGCTCAACCTTGATAATACACCTATGCGTTTACGAAGTACGGGATGGCACACCACGGCCTCTGCCCCTACCACCACCATAGCCATAACCATATCCATTTCCATATCCATATCCTCCTCTTCCATAATATGAACCTCGAGAATGCCCACCGCCACGTCCGGGACCACGACCACCCCGGCCACCCCTATATCTTGAGAAATCTCCAAATGTCTGCGCCCCGTAAACATATTAGATCCTTGAAACCATAGTAAGGAAAGTAAGAGCATAAGAATCAGATATACCTCAACATCTATCTTCCTTTGCTCAGAGAACCTGGTCCTTCCATGATTCGAGTCATGGTCGAGTGCATTACTTGACAGAGAGTCAAAAAAGTCGTCCTTGTTGTAAACAGGCTGCAGGAAAGGAGTAGATTAAACATAAACACAAAAATCTAAGTACCGAAATTCATGGACAAGAATATGCATTACAATTGAGGGCAAATTATACCTGGATATCAATCTTAGGAAGATCATCCTCATATTCATTGTAAGAGATATCCTCGTCACTGCCATTTCCATCTCCATCTCTGTTACTTTTGCCAAGATGACCCCATACTTCATCTTTGTTGAACTTCTCATTCATGGCCATAAAATCAAAATCCTCATCGAACTTTGTTACTGGCCTTGAAACCTAGCAAGGAAGTTAATCAATCTATCATCATTGGCTACACCAAGCAACTGCCAATCTACTATAAATCACAAGCCTGGCCAAACGAGTCCAGCCATTCAAAAGTCAAGTAACAAAAGGACTGCTCTAATGCATTACTATTATAACCTTCATAAATCCATTTAAGCAACGATTCAGATTGTTCACTGGAGGGCACAAAATTATGGACATGAGATTCATTCTTCATTGTAAGGTTGCATGTAAGACTACGTGAAAGTATTGCACATTGATAGCAAATCCTAAGAAAAAAGAGTGTGTGTATGTGTAGCAGTCATGTTCATATAGCAGAAACTAGAACAAACATACTAGTTTAGCAATTATAAGAGCTATCACAACTGCAAAATAGGGTAAACGACAATGAAACTCGAGCGATCAGACAAAAGTGGGCATCATGTACCAATATTCGTCACTTGTATTTTGTTATCAAACCTACATACATAATTTGTAGTTGCCATGCACACTCAAATGTTTGGTGATGCGGCCAGAACTACTAACAAACACTAGCAAATCAGTGTTCTAAGAAATACTCTGCCTACTGAGTTCCCTACAATGCATGCATAGCTGTATTTGGGTTTAAATTAACTCAACTTACTTTATATTGAATGCACGAATCTTGGACTAATCCCCTTTTGTAATTTATCACAGAAAAAGCTTTTCTTGTTGAAAGGGCCAGATTTGGAGTTTGTGACCTCACATAAAAAGACTTGTAACTCCAGACAGATACTACTTACAACGAATAGAGATTAAACTACAAGACATCAGATGCAGATATGCTGTGATGACATAAAAATATGAGCTGATAATGGCTTTAAATATACACACAATCCATTACCCCCATTCCTCTTCCACCACGCCCTCTGTAGTTGACATGACGCGGTTGATATGGAGCTCCATTTGCCTAGAAGAAAAGAAAATGCAAGAAGATTATTAGTTTCCCAATCAATATTCATATAATTTTACTGCTAGTTGGGAAGTTTTTGCCAGATATATAATGCAAAGGATGAAACCAGTACAAGTGGAGCTACCACATCATTGTGAAGCACATCACCACGAGCCTTTCCCTTTTTATTTGAAGTCACAGGTCTAATTTTCAGGCCAAAGATCCATGATGAAGAAATGGAAGTAATAGAGGTGTTCATCACATTGCAATGTTAAGAATGATTAGAAAATTGGTCACTGAAAATATTTTCATACCGAAGCAAGTCCTAAATATTCAACACTCCTGCGTAAGTGTCAGCATCAAATGTAGTCAAGGTACATGTATCAAGAGGACTACAATGAAAAAAGAGTGACAGAAAACTGGTTTGAATATTATCAACATGCTCCAGTCATAACATAAGCATCAAATACGCATAATGGTAGTTGATAGTGTGACTGACTTAATTAAGTTGACACCAAACTTCCTTCTCATAACAAAGTTTAATCATCCCCTCCACTGTCAATAGCCACCGCGTACAAATTATGGAAAAAGGACACCATATAAAAGACAACATCCGTGGTTATTGTTTAGAGCAGACTGCATAGCAACCTTATAGAGACATCTAACCAGATTCACCTAATGTTTGATAAAATTATATCCTTCTTTTGTTTTAAAATGGTAATATAATAGAATTATATCCTTCTTTTTACGGTTGACGAGTTATCATCTCCTCTCATTATTATAAATAAATAAACCATGGAATAAGAATCCTTCAATATTTATTTCCAGAAAAGGCAGTTAAAAAAGTATGCTAATTAAGTACTTAATCAAGTATTCCAACTTAATTACAGATGCCCTCAAAGTCACAAGAATCCACTGTTTTTCTTTTTTAAATTAAAAGTTCAAACAAGATTATAATACCCTGGGAAATGGGAATTTATTAGCCTATTATTGTCACACAGGAAGATCAAGAATGTAAAAATAAATGAAATAAGTAAATAAAACTTTCAAATACTCAGAAATAAAATGAATGATCATAAAATAGCACCTTCTGCACACGTGTCTGGGGTGGTAATGGTAGTATTGGTGGCTGAGCTTCTGTTTTAACAGGAGCTAGAGGTTCTGAAGATGGTGCAGGCGATACTTGAACCACTTCCACATCTTTTTGAGCTGTCTGCATAGATTGAATTGATGGAATATCAATTGGACCAGATTGCAGCAGCTGCCCTGGAGTTACCAGTGACGGTATGGGTGTCTCCACCAGATTAGAACTGGATGGTCCCACAATAGTAGATGCAGATTGAGACAAAGCTGGGCTAGGTATTGGATTGGGTTTAATAGATACGGGAGGAACAACAGGATTTACATCAGGACTTGTTGTCAAAGGAGGCAAAGTTGGTAAATTAGCACTTAATGTTGAAGTGGGGATAGCAGAAATAGAAGCCTTCTTTGACATTGCGCTGGATATTGTTTCAGTCACAGGTGCCACAGGTTGCAGGGACGGCACTATTGAAGCCAAAGAAGAAGCATGTAAAGAACTAGAGGTTAAACTAGTTGTTTTTGGCATCAAGGAAGAAGGGTATTCCGGATAGTTTGACGCCTGTAGGCTTGGTCCTCCAGTTGACAAAGAAGGGTTGAAGCCAGAAAACTGCATCTGCGGCATGGAAGGAGGCATGGCAAGTCCAGGAGGAGGACGAAGCATAGATTGTTGCTGCATTTGTGGTGGTCCATTGGGTGCACCATAAAAGCCTTGCCAATACATTGGCATACCAAGTCCACCAGCACCGGCATTTGGAGGAGGAGATGGACCCCAAGATCCAAGATTACCTCCAGGTTGATACAACGGCAGGCCACTTTGGAATGTTGAGCCAGGATGTCCCGGCTGTGCAGAATGGGAGCTTAGATCAGTCAAAGATCCACCAACAGCAGCAGGTAAACTTCCCGATGTGGTAGGTGGTCGAGGATAGTGGGACTGAAAGGTTGGTTAGAAGAATTAGAATTCAACCAAACATAATATTACGTCTTAGTGCAATTTCTTTCTACTTACCTGGATAATAGCTGGGTCGTTGTTTATAGGTGGTGTAGTTTGAAGAGGCGGTGAAGACTTAACTTGCAAATCCTGCAAGAAGCAATGCATTTTATAGAAAAGCTGGGCCAATGTAACTCATTTATGAAACATTAATTATGCAAATATCGCAGCCTAAAATATATCAATTTTAAGAAAACATAATGTCTGCATTTAAGGAAATTGACCTGATATGCAAATAGATCCAATGTGACGCACAGTATGATTAATAATTTTCCTCTCAGTCTCTCACCCTTTCTGATAAAAGCAACTCTTTTCTCAGCCTATCCTTGAGTATTCTAACTTTCAGTAACGAAAATCCTCAGCCTCCCTCTCACGTTTCTCAATTATTAGTTACCACTTTAAGTAGGGAGACCAAGTTTTTATAGTTGAAATTCTCAGGCTTCTGAAAAAGTATATCTAGCTCTACATTTCGACCGAAACGATTCCTCAACTAATGCCAACACAAAATGATACAGGAAATGACTTGAGATGAATATCAGTAAATATGGTCTTTTATTCACCTTCTCCAGAAAACATGATTTGCTAATCCGATGATCACATCAAAAGGATATTGGCTAGAACCTCTCTGAAGATATAAATGGCCTTTAGATATCTTTTGAGAATAAACTTGACATTTACAGAACTACTAATAAATAAAAGGAGAAAATAAATAAACAAAAAGAGAGAGATCTCACAGAACAAAAAGAAAACAATGCCAAGAACTACGTGAAGGCATTTCGGTATCAAAGTAACCAAAAACCATTAAAGTCCACAGCAGACTAAGGTCAGAGCATATTACCTTGATATCACTTCCACGAAAAAGTATGTATTCATAAATCTTGTCACTTGGAGGTACTTGAGGACCATCCTTCTTTCTTCCCTCTGTTCCAAATGATCTTACTGCAATGATAAATCATAACCAATTGCTAGATGCTATAAGTGCTTTTATACTTCATTGACCACATTGTTAATAACCGAAGTTCAACCTAGAAAATTCTATCATGGCGCAATAAAACTCAATTTTGCAAAATTTTCTAGAGCTTTCTCCTCCTTCAGTGGACCAAAGCTTAACCATTTTGCTAGAACTTCAAACTAGCTTACCGTCACAAGTGCAATTTTGTTACAAGGACACAACGGCCTCCCTGATACCAGTTGCAGAAATATTCCATCAAGGTCCCAAATTTATATACTATCAAATTGACATGCATACACATGTCCTTACACTAAGATACTTTAAAAAATGCAACAAAAAAAATCTCAAAAACACATCAAAACACCTAATTTAATTCAATTTTTGCTCTTAGAACAATAAAAATCTCTACTTTCTATGATCTTTTAGCGAATCACATAATCAGTAACGGATTTTTTTTAAAACATCGATATCACGAAAGAATATAAAATTAAGAAACAAACCAAATTATGTGTTAATATAGTACAATAGCCCAGCAAAACACATCGAAGCACATAACTCAACTCAAGATTTCAATTGAAATGAAAAAATTAGGAGGAAGTAAGCTTCGAAGAACATAATTAACTCATTTTTTCTCTTAAAACAGAAAGAAGAAAAAATACTAAAAGGGTAAAAAGTCTTAATATTCAACCAGCTTTCTGCTAAACAAACAACATGGCTCGAGAAATAAGCATAATCAAATCAACAAGGATCTAACTTTAAAAAAATGATAAATTCACCAAACTATACGAAATTTAGACAAAAAAACTCAAATTTTCAATAAGCTTTGAGCAAAGCACATATTCAACTCAAATCATCCAATTTTATGAGTGGAAAGTGGCTTGGAACATGTGGGAAGCTCATGGAGTTGAAGTGGAAGACATGGGAATCAATTGTGCAAATCTCTAGTCGGGTGGTTCGATGTCATTGTGTCCAGGCTCCATGGTACAAACCTTTAATGTGATTTTTGTTTTGGAGTTTCGGGCTTGCGGGCCCATAGGCCTGTTTTGACCCATATTTTGACCCCGGCAAGCATTGCCACGGAGTTACTGGTAACACCAGGAACGCGGGCTCATAAAATGAGCACAATTCGAGTAAGAATTAGCTCCAAAAATCCTAGAAAAGATGAAGGAAGAAGTGCAAAACTGATTATTCTCCTAAAACAGAAAAATCTAATAATTGCTAAATTTCAACCAGCTTTGCGCCAAGTAAGTAACATCTCCTAAAAACACAAAAGTAGCAAGAGAAATTAGATCTCAATTTTTTTTTTTTAAAAAAAACATATACCAAACTTAGAAGAAAAAATTCAATTTGCAATGAACTTTGAACAAAGCACATAATTCAACTCGATTTTTCACTTAAAACTGGGGCAAAAACCACTAAAAAATCAAGTAGTATCTATATTTAGAAAAATCGACAAAATCATCATCAACAACAACAACAATAACATACCCAATATATTCACACATAGTGGGGTCCGAGGAGAGTAGAATGTACGCAGTCCATACCACTACCTAAGAGCCAGGTAGAGAGAGACTGTTTCCGGAAGATTCTCAGCTCAAGACTAATAATTTACTGACAATTTAAAAATAATATAATATACTGATAAGAAAAAATGAGACGAGAACAAAACTATCAACGTAACAACAAATAATAATACCCTCAAGCTACAAGAAGCAACAAACCTCCCCAAACTCTGGAAGCCAATGACTCCTAAGTACCAAAACAAACAAAACAAACCTACCTACCTACAAAGACTACCCCAACCTGCTAACCTTCTAAAAATCATCAAACTTAAATGGAAAATCTCAACTTTTCGAAAAGCATTGAACAAAGCATATAACTCAGCTCAAATTTTCACTTAAACAACAAAAAAGCGAAAAAACTTAACTTTCCCAGCTTTACGCTAATTCAATCATCAATCAAAGCAAACAAGGGTCTAACTTTAACAAAAAATTGCTAAAAATCACCAACATTATAAGAAAAAAAACTCAATTTTCCGCTTAAAATTGAAAATTCTTAATTTTCAACCAGCTTTGCGCTAAGCAGCTACATAATTCAATCATCAGCCAACTCAACAAGGATCTAACTTCGAACAAATCGACAAAAATCACCAAAACTACACTAAAATCGACAAATTAAAATGAAAAATCTCAATTTTTCAATAACCTTGGAACAAAACACATAATTCATCTATAAAAAAAAAAGAGCTAAAAAGTCTTCAATTTTTAACCAGCTTTGCACTAAACAAGAAACACAGCTCAATAAATCAATCATCAATCAAATAATAAGAGATCGAACATTAAGAAAAATCGATAATAAAAAACACCAAAATTACACTAAAACTAGCAAATAATTCAAAAAAAAAAAAAAGAAGTTAATCTACCGTTGCGAAGACCGATACTGGACTCATCAGTGTTGATGTTATATAAAATGCCTTCATACCGGATCTCACTCTTCGAAGTCAAACTAATTAGACTACCGATATACGAATCTGCCGATGATCCACTAGATCTCGCCGATGAACTCTCGGTCGCCGTCGCTGCAGCCGCCGCCATAACTTCACCGCCGCTAAATTTTCACTGAGAAAAAAACATATATATTTCTAGAGAGAGAAAGTGAAAAGGCGGATTTTTAGTGAGGGAAAGTTGACTACAGCTTGAAGATGATAATTGTGCGTAGGGTTTTCCGATATTTCTAAAAAAAATTCCTACGGCGTTTTGATATTTATAGGAGAATTAAGTGTTGTACATTGTGTAACGTTGGCTGTACTTTATGTTTATCTGGCTAGAGAAAGCTAAATAGGTATGCCAATGACTGGGTGACAAGTAATCATCCTTACACAATATATATCTCTTTTTCATTGAATAAAACCACAATATTATTGAAGAATTAATTGTGTCAAGATTTCTCCTCAGGAGAAGAAATTTTTAAAAATGAAATATTGCGATGAATGTGAGAGCATACGGATAAATAGAATTAGTGTTTACTAATAAATTGGATTAATGAGTGATTAATAATTGGCTTAATAAGTGACTAAATAGAATATGACATAATTTTACCTCATCAAAAACAAATTAAATAGAAGATTAATAAGTAACAGTATATTGTCTTGATGTTCATGTTAATAAATTTAGTATTGATTTTGTAATTTTTTATCTTTTATTTTTTGTTACTATTTATTGACTTTATGTATAATCAATTATCGTATTATTTAATTATAATTTATGTTTTATTACTATATATTATTATATTTTATATTTTTGTTAATTTTTTTTTTACTGGATTGCCTTGAATTTTTCTTGAGTCGAGAGTGTAGTAAAAATAACTTCCTTATGAATTAAGATGTAGTAAAAATTTATGTTTTATTACTTATGAATTAAGTCGTGGGTTCGATCCCCACAGACGGCGCCAATTGATAAGTTAATAAAAACCTTACCAAGATATAAACCTTGCACAACGCTCCGTCTTCGGTGTGAGTGGTCAGCGATTAGTGTCTGCAAAACAAAGCTCAGGGTGGTCCCCGGGGTA
>JBDJHY010000094.1:5637537-5651940 GCA_039654485.1 Withania somnifera
GCTTTAGGCCAAACCCGCACGATTTTTCCCAAAAGGTCTCACACCATTAAGAGATTCTCAAAAGGACCTCACACCAAGGGATCCTACACCTTATGTAGGTTCTCAATCCTTTCAGCTACCAATGTGGGACTTTTATTTGCACACCAATTTGGGAAAAATCCTTAAAAATTAATTATAATAATATATTCCTTTCATCTTAATTTATGTGAGTTGTTCAGATTTGAGCGTTAGAAAGATTAATTTTTGATCGTAGGTTTTTCATATACTATCTTTTTATTTATATATTTTTAAATATGTAAATTTAATTTTGAAAAACTAAAAAAATTTATGTCTAAATTTACGAACAAAATTAATAAGTTTGAATCATAAAAAAACAATAAGAGATAGAATTTTAGGCAGCTTTACCATGTGATGATTATTGGGATGCAGCCAAAAGAAAGGACAAACTAAATTACATGTTTTTAAATACTTACAAAATACAATCAATCACTAAACTAATATTAAGATGATTTGCTAATACAAAAATATTAAACATGATATTACCAGACAGTAATTGTCCATTTATTGAAGGAATTCTAGAGTGATGGTCTTGCTTTTCCTCTTTGTTGTCACCAATCCAACTCCTATATATACCTTAATAAGTGACTTGATTAAGATATAACAACCATTTATATACTAATTATGTATAAACATGTCTATTACACATTGATATACAAAAATTATATATTTTCAAGCTATTAATTTGGTGGTGCGTGATATTATCGTACCTAGGTTCAAATTTGTGGTGCTTCGGCATCTGTTAAACTCGACTTAAAAGAGGTAAAATTATATAAGAAATTATAAAAATTGTCATACGATGAAAAAAAGCGCTCATGAAATCAAGAAGAGAGGTGGACGCTTTGATTTCCAGGCGGAATGTCCTTAAAGCTTTTGGTGTCAGTATGTATATTCAAATCTTTCGAACACTCATGACTCCTAAATCCTCGGTCCGACACTGAACTGCGTGACTATATAGTATAAAAATCATATATATTATATATACAGTGAAAGGGATTACTAAACCTGACAATTTCCTGGAGTTTGTTGAGGATAGACAGAAAATTAAGACAACAAAAAGGCTGTGAATACTATAGAGAAGGCTTTGTGATTCATGGTTTCAATTTTTTTTCTATGGAGATCAAAGGGAATTACATTCAAGATATGCTATATGATGAAGTGCTTAATTTTGAAGAAAATAAGCTTATATGATGACCCTTTTTATAATGTTCTTTTTGGGAACATAGATAAGGAATTTATAAATGTGTGGATTATCCCTTCAATTGACTTGGAGTCTTTGCCTAATATTTAGGTCAAAGTCTTCTCAAGTTGATGACAATAATGGTTAGTTAATCTATTAGTAAAGAAAGATTAAGTGTGTGTTTGGTATTTTGATTAAATCTTTCTTTACTGATAGATTTGTCTTAAATTTGTGTGTGTTTGGAATCATTATCTTAAAAAAAGGATAAGAAAATTAAAGAAAAGAGACTGTAATATAATTGGATATAAATATTAAATTTGCTTATTCAATTGTTTGAAAAATCGAGCTTTATTTTTCTAATTTTTTGCTTTTTATTAGGGTTTGATTTGCATAAGCTGTTGATGGCTCTATTGATACACGAATCGAGTGTTTATATTAAATTTAGATAATTTGTGAAGATATATAAATTTTATTTCCGTATGTATTAATTTTGTGGTGTGCACTGAAAAGTCTAAGGGATTGGAGGAATGATTACATGAAATAAATAAATCACATGCTAATACTGAATCAACAAGAAGAAAAGATATTAGTCTGTTTTAGTCAAATTTAAAATTTGTTTATTTTGAAAAGTAATCGTTTATATTTGATTATATCAATTTGAAGAACAATTATATTAGTAACAATCCAAAAGTAACTTTTCTGAGGTTGACGAATGCATCAACAAGTCTACTCTTCCAAATGCATGACAATTATTTCTGATAAATACAAGAAAAAAAAATTGTTTGTAGTTACCGGCCTTTTACTATCTGATAATTTTTTTACTTTTTTTAAATTGTTTTGAATTATATTTCTCTTTTAAGTTGCGGATTCATAGAAAACAACCTCCATTTCTGAGAAATAGGGGTAAAACCTATACACACTCTGCCTTTACCATACCCTACTTGCGAAATTATATTACAAACCTCCATTTTTAGAAATAGGGATAAAACCTATATGCACTTTGCCTTCACCATTTCCTACTTGCGGAATTATATTAGAGTGTGTTATTATTATAGATGTACACACCCACAAAAAAAAAAAAAAACATATTAAAGTTACACCAACCGTTCTTGTAGGCAGACCTAAGTGTTAATATATTACATAACCATCAGAATGATTGAGAAAGGTTTTTTCCTTCCAAGAATAGCCTATTTCCATGGCTACTTTTGTTAGCAAGTCCAATTTAAACTGACTAAAACAAGGAATAAATAGGAAAAAGAGTATCAAAGTTAATCTGATTGAAAACTCTAGCCATTAATCGAGCTCAAAATGATCCAATAGAATACAACTTAGAAGTGAATAATCATTTAGAAAGGACTAACACTTCTAGCCATCTTCAACATGAACTCAGGTACAAGGCGTTTGCTTGGAGTCGAATTTGCTCTGATGGTTTCAGAGTTATCACCATGAATCATTGTAATTATATCATCTAACATATCGTCCATTCCACCTCTCATTGGATCCTAAACGTTAGCAAAGCAATAATCAGAAGGAAAAAAGTCAAGCGCGAATAAGGGAAGGACTAAAATGTGTATGAGACCTTTTCACGATATAAGCAAATGAGGGATGATCAGTTACCTGAAGAAATAAATCTGTATGTGTCTTTCCTTCATATAGGATACATTCAGCTTTGACGCCAAGAGCTTTAAGTGTATCAGCAAAACTCTTGCTGGATTAAGTGAAATACGTTAGCAAACTATGCAAATGATATTTGTATCGATACAACATGTACTATTTTGAAAAGCATAACCGTTCTGCTCCATCAGACTAGCACAAAATACACATATTACATTTTGAAACAAAGTCGTCCACTGTTCACCTCATCAATACATTATACAACCAGTTTGGACCTTGTGGAGGTCATTTACGGGCTACCTTTCTGTAATGCATGCAGACACTATGTTATACGATTAATTAAGCAGCTTTACTCTGCTCCATAGTTATTCATATCTACCAATACAGCTTATATCTTAGTGACATAAGCTGGCTGCATAAACTGGAAATGCCTTAAAATGGAGAAATTACGCATTAAGGGAGAGCAATCAAGATCAGCTATCCCCCTTCTTCCTTATCTTGGTTCATCCTCTTATTATGTTGATGCAATAATAGGTTTTACAAGGAAAAATCAAATTATCTGATATATGATGGGTAGAGGGCCACAGACAAACAAGAAAACTCTCAATGAATTGGATAGATAGGGTTGCAGTGGCACGTAATTGAGGATAACGAGGTGTCCATACAGAAAACAAGACAGATATTGTTAAGAAAGCGGACCTCAGACCTGACTTAACATCAAAAACTAGCTCATGAGGTGAGGAATGCTCAAAACCATATAAGGAGACAACAGTTCATTTCCCTAGTAGGACACTCAGCACACCCTTGCATGACCGGGATGGATATCTAGGGTGACAAATATAACATCATAATATGAAGGCCCAACAGTACATAAACGGAAATTTGGATAACTCTTAGACTTTGGCACCTTGTTAAGATTGAACCTTTGGCCCAACTCAAACCTCAAAAGTTAAATCATGAAGAGAGGATTGCAAGACCATATAAAGAGATAACAACTCATTCCTCAACCCGTCTTGGACAGTAACCAAATATTAGGGCTTTACATGAAATGCTGTTATAGTAATTACCAATATACTAAAGAATCTTCAACTAGTCAAATTAGTTGAACTAAAATGAACGGCTATGGCCATAAACTGAATGTTTGGCTAACTTGGAGAAGGAATGGAAATGGGGGTGAAGTTTCTTTTTCTTCCCTCAGCACTAGTATTTAATATTATGAACTCATTCCAACTAAGTATATCGAGCACAAAACTTATCGGCTCTTCCTAAGCTTCCCACTCATGGTGAACTTGAAACTATAAAGCATAAAAGCCACTTCGTTCCAATTTATGTGACACCCTTTCTTTTCTAGTCAATCCCAGAAAGAATTGACACATTTGTATGTGGGGCAGTTATAGCAACAGTAAATAAGAGCATAAAGAGAAGGTCCAGACCTGGAATCACATGGAATGGAATAATCTGCAGTTCCATGGAAAAGGACAATTGGAGGAAGAAGAGAAACGGCATTTTTAGCATTGGGGTCTTGTGCCATTACTTCTGGTGAGTATTGTCTCAGACCTTGTTCCCCTTCCATTATGCTGTGCAAGTACTAAAAACAATATCAGCGAAATGTACTAGAAATTTTGAAAGTGATAATACATATAGTACCAGAAGTCAGTAATATAAATACCTCAGAACAATTGAACGGTACAAACCTCGGCTATGGAAGTGATCGACGAGCTTAAGGAAATTATACCTGCTCATGTGTTAAAAAAATGGAGTATTAGATCAACCAATGCCACAACCAAAATAAAGAAAAGAGATACTTCGTTAATCATTTTGCCAATGACCTTTATTAAGCAACTTATATCTTCTATAACAACAATTGCTAAGTACATTCTTTCAGAATAAATAGTTTATGCTTTTATTCACATTTTCACCTTTAGAATAACAGGAAACAGAAATGCCACTGATTTTGCAAGTTGTCGGAAAATTAAATGCAAATATCAACAAATTAATTTCATGGAATCCAATGAATTTCGAATATCATTAAAATAAAACAAAATCTGGACTCAGTCCAATTGAGATTTTCTAACTTCATCTGGCAATTTAAGGTTTTTAAAAGACCTAAAGGAAGAAGTGTCAAAGACTCTAAGCCTTGTCATCCCAAGGACTTAAACAAGAACTTACCCGCCAGATAGACCAAAATACGCCTTTATTTGGGAGACACTCCAGGAAGCTCTCTGTTCCCCATCAGCCTCCTTGATTGCCTGCTCCAAGAGAGCACATGTAGCAATATGTGCACCAGCGGATTGTCCCATTAAGTAAATTCTAGAAGAAGAAGAAGAATAAACCATGATTTTCATTCTTAATTAGAGGGACTATTAATGAGAATGTAAGGAGAAAACAACTCGGCTACCTGTTAGGATCACCTCCATATTCAGCAATCTTATTGCAAACAAAGGAGATACCCTGAGAGGCATCCTTAACCATGTCACTAATTGTTCCCTGAGGAAAATTTCTGCAGCCAATTAATTTAATGCCTTTAGATATTGAAAACTGACTAGTGGGTGGATACAAAGTGCAATTGAAGTGTGCATTGAATGCTCCAACATATAGTATGCAACGTTAGAGAAACATGGGGAGAAAGTTTTACTTGGATTTTGTCTTACTCTGTTGCATAGAGCTTTTCTTTATAAGTAATTAAAGAACTTATAAATGCTTGCACTAAGCTAGTGCGAGAGAACATAACTACAGATTGTGCAGATCCCTAATTGTATTTAAAATTGCATCATGTACAATAACCAGGCTGCACCAAAAAGCTAGCAAAACAAGACATCTTTGTTTTAGGCTATGTAAATTTCTCCTATGGCATTCAAAGATTCTGTAATTTCTTTCAAGCTCCAGCAAATGGCTTGAGGGATGGTATTCCAAGTCTTTTGTGATTTCTTGCGCATCCCTTGTTTGTTCCAACTCTGCAATAGCTCCCTAGTGGATTTTGGCATGGATGGGGACATGCTTAAGATTGACAAAAACATGCTCTGCAGCTGAGTAGTAAATTTACATCACATTTGGGACATCGTTCTCCTCTTAATCCTCTACAACTTCGTATCCTGATATTTCCCTATGATATTAGCTGGCTCCTTTTGGATGAGTTGAAATTGTACTGCAAGACAGATTTTTTTGGATGCGAGAACGATGATTTTATGAGGAACAGAAAAAAAGTAATGCTCTTAGATGTATCATCACATCGACAGTAAACCAAGATTCTGCTTACACTGATTAGAAAGTGATGCTTTCAAGATGATCAATGCCTATAATTAGACCAGTTTGTTCTATTATATCATTTTACAGCACATGATTGTTGTGGGTTGTGAAAGTTGCAAGGTACTAACAATCCTAAAAATTATACTAAGGGTACAAAAAGCCATTTCAGTGAATTATAAACGAAAAATAGTAATATAGAACTGCTTTTTTTCTTTTCTCAGATAACGTTTCATGTGGTAAATAAGTTGAAACGCCCAAATCTTTCCTGTGTTAACAAAAAGTGAAAAACTAAATAACTCAGAAATGTGCAAGAAACAGAGATCATGAATTACTAAAACCATAAATCTATATGATCCATAACGCAAAACCACATTAAGCCCTAAAATATCCAGTCCCCAAAAAACATCACTTTTCTCAGATTAAATAGAGAGCACCTGTAATCAATGCATGCAACGATAATGTCTCTTTCTGACAATTGTTGTCCTAGAAGAGAACCCCAAGCTTTGTATCTGAAAAGCAAAGAAGAAAAATTCATCAAACCGTCACTGACTCGCTTAAACAAGACAATAAGGAGAAACTATTTTAACAACAACAACAACATACCCAGTATATTCCCCCACACCGTGGGATAACACTAATTACCAAATTACCCCGTGGGGAAACTATTTTAATGATGCATTAATTACAATGTAAACATAACAGTTTCAATGGATGCAACCCTGCTACTTAGTAAGCAATCGGAATAATAATCCTCAAATAATCATGCTGAAAAAGGTAATAGATCTGCTTTAGATGCAGGTGATGCAAATGATTTAAAGAAAATGTAACAGTATCCATAGTTAGCGAACAGATAGAAGTTGCCAGGTCATATTATATCAGACTGGATTTTGCAACACAGGATATTCCTCAGTTATAAGGATAAATGTATGTAATTGAAGTATATGACTTATTTACGCACCCAATGATCCATGCTCCACCTGTAACAAATGCAACAACTGGCTTTGGCCCGTTAATATTTTTTGGCAGGTACAGATCAAGCCTGCACCATGAGACTTTAACCAGGTAAAAATCCATAAAGAAATACAAGCATGCTCAAGCAGACTATGAAAATAAGGACTAAATTCCATAAAGTAGACCTATTTCTCGGTTGATCACCATAAACAATGCCTCTACGCACTTGACTGGAATAGAAGTAGTAATACCCAACTGCATCAGACAAGCATGAATTAGTCACAGACGTTATAATCTAAAATATGAGGCAAAAGCAAAAATGAAGAAAAAAATGAAAACCAGGAAAATGCAAAGGACGATATCCCAAAGATAACATGTAAATATGGTCATATGAAGTCATCAAGGTATTTTTAAAGTCAGGTGTTCAGATGACATATTCCAGATGTTCCAAACCTTGAATGAAACCAGGTATAAGTAGCATAGCATAACAGCCAAGAGCAAGAAACCTGACGATCCATCTGTAGCCTACCCTGAACAGAGATAGATGACCAGAAAACATTTAGAAATTGCCTTTTATATACATTACACATTAAGATTTAAGGGGTGAATAAATCTCTACGAGATTTCGAGCTCTCAAAAAAAACATGTATACATTTGATTTCTGCTTCTGTTCAAAGTCTTTCTTATTCTCAAGAGTACAATGTCGTAGCAGTTTGCCAATTAGACCAAAAGATAAGAACTTCCACTTCAGGAGAAAGCTAAAAAATATATAGGAACAAGAAGTGCAAGTAATCACTTTAATAGAACAGTAAGCCACTTGGGCTATCAAAGCCGTGGGAGTGACACCCAGTGGGGTGCATAGAGACCATATTTATTTATCCAAAATAGTGGATGAGCTTAGAAACACAATACACGATAAAGTCACATGGTGTATGCTAATTATACACCATATTTTATTAATTGACTAAACTAGCCAGGTGCCCACCAAAATTTAGAACACTTGAGAAGCAAACTAAAGAGTAAGGGTTTTAGGATAAGCAGATGCAAGACTAACTTTATGGACAAACAAATTCAACAACATAAGAAGAGTGAAACTGAGGTGACGTCAGACGGCTTTCTAATGCCTAAATGCAAACAATTTAGATATTTAGACGACCTTCCAGGAAAATGATACAAGATATTAAGACATAAGGCATAGATTCATTAATAGGATACTAGGTGTAAAGATATGGTTCATAGACATGCATGCCATGGTAGTTACATTGCATTAGTTAGAGGACAATAATGCTCCATTCTTGGGGGTGATTTCCGAATCAAAAATCAATTCCATGTCATACAAGTTGCATAACCAATTTGAGGGGTTCCAGCATTGTCACCTAAAGATTGGAGGAGAAAGGGACAGGAGTCATAGAAACATCTTGGACCCAGGAATAGTAATTTAAAACTTGGCTAGGTGGAAAAGAAAGAACTAGAGATTCCAATTTGCAATGACACTAAAGGCATTGAAAAGCTCAAGAGGTTTCTTCATAACAAGTGGAGAAGATGAATATTAGTAGTCACCTAAATAGTTGTACAGATGTGGAACAATAAAGAATATCCAAAAAGTCACTGTGTAGGTTAAAAAATTGATTTCAGATAGCTGAACCAGTGAACCGATATGGGAATTCTCAGGTTATAATACCTGGCAAATAAAGGTATAGAGAGAAAGCATATATAGTTTTAACTTGACCATCTAAGATGTTCTTTATCGCACTATAAGCAAATCCAAACATGTAATCAACAAAACCATTATAACCAGAATACAACAACTACGCCTTAGTCTCAAACAAGTTGAGATCGACTATATGAATCTCACTTCTTTCATTTAATCTCATTTCATATCATCATCATACCAAATAAAACCATTATAACCAGAATACAAAAACTGCACCTCAGTCCCAAACAAGTCGAGATCAACTATATGAATCTCACTTCTTTCCTTTAATCTCATTTCATATCATCATCATACTTAATAAAATCATTCTAACAAGAATACAAAAACTACATCTCAGTTCCAAACAAGTTGAAGTCGGCTATATGAATTTCCACTAGTTCATTTAAGCTCCGTTCATATCATCATACTACATAAAACCATTATAACCAAAATACGACAACTATGCCTCAGTTCCTAACAAGTTGGAATTAGCTTTGAATCTCCGCTACTTATTTTAAGCTCACTTCATATCATCATACTACATAAAACAATTATAACCAGAGTACAACAACTACGCCTCAATTCCAAACAAGTTAGCTTTAGCTAATATGAATCTCCACTTCTTCATTTAGCTCATTTTTATCACCATCACACTAAATTCAACATTATAACTAGAATACATCAACTATGCCTAAAGCAAGTTGGGATCGAATATATGAATCTCAGCTACTTCATTAACGCTCCTCACATATCATCATCATCATCATACTAAATAACACATTCTAACAACAATATAGTTTAAGAAGAATATATTATTACCCTAGATATCGCAAGAGTTTAAAGCAAAGCCTAGTTATAACATAAGTATCAGAAGCAGCTCTTCCCATATCTTCTCTAGAACCTTCAACACCTCCTTTCAAAAGAGAGTTTTCACTCCCAATACGCCTTCTCCTCTGCTGCTGCTGCTCTTTAACAAAGTTAGAAGATGTATTACTAAAAGCTCTAGAAAGAAGTGGCTTTTTCTCAATCTTGATATCATCATCATCATGAACTAAAAGTATGGTTGATAAAGAAGATGATGATATAATATGGGGCTCAAACATTGTGTCAGCAGTAACAGATGATGTAGTAGGGATCAACATCGATGGTGATGATGTGGGGTTAGATATAGGAAGAACATATTGGGGTTGCATTGTAAAAAAAAAAAAATCAAGATTGAGGAAAAAAAACAAGAAATATATTATCTTGGGGGGGAGAAAAGATTTGATTTTGAGTAAGGGGTATTGAGGAAAAAACAAGACTACAATATTATCAAGAATTGATTTTTATTTTAAAAAATTGAGGATAAAAACAAGAAAATATTATCTTTGGGGCGGGAGGGAGGGGGTGTTTGATTTTGAGTAAAGGGTAAAAAACAAGAAAACAATATCGTCAATAATTGATTTTTAAATTGATGAAAAATGTGAAGAAATGAGTTGGATTTTTGCTGGGTTGTTCTGTATTGTTAAAGTTAGTTTGGCGGAGTGGGGTGGGGGTTTTGATTTTGAGTAAAGGCTAAAACAAGAAAACAATATTATCAAGAATTAATTTTTATATTGATGAAAAATGTGAAAAATGAGTTGGATTTTTGTTGGGTTGTTCTGTATTGTTAAAGTTATTTTGGTGGTGGGCTGAGGGGGGAGGGGGTGATGCGTGGATCAAGATTCTCTTATCTCCATGAATTATTGATTTTTCATAGAGATGTGAGAAAAAGAAAAGATTTTTTTTTTGGGATAGTTTTTGAGTTTCAGAGGAGAATTGAGGAAGAAAGAATGGTGAGTTTAAAGTTTGAAAGGTGGACCAAGGCTAAGAATGGTTCCACATGTTATGTTATCATAGGTTGTTGTTTTGTTTCCTGATGTTTTACAAGAAATCTACGGCAGGTATAATTTGGGTGCGTTCAAGTAGGTTCTAGTTTGAGTTACTTTCGGTACGAAGTTATTTTTGTTAGAGATTATTTTTGTTAAAGAGAGTTTGGTTCGAGTGTTTACTGATTGGATGGATCTGCATATTTTGGGGTGATGAGATGATGTCTCACTGCATTTGTATTGGGTACAGAGAGTCATTGATTTGAATTATTTTATTTTATTTTATTTTTTATGTGAATTTTTTTATGTAAATTTAAATTTAATTGAGTTTTGATGTAGATTTTAAATAGTATTGGGTAATTTTTTTTTTTTTAAAGTAAGATTATGTAAATTAACTGTTAAATTAATAACTCAAACTACATAATTAGGATATCGATATAATGGGCGTTGGTGTGGAATTTCTTTTTTATTCACAATGATATCTTTTATGTAAATTTTTAATAGGTAAATAAACAACGGATAAGATCAATAACTGATTAACTGATAATCAATTAACAAATATTTTAATGATTTGGCATGTCTATAAATTGATAATCGAAGCGGAACGCCGGAACCAATAAAGTAAATATAGTCTGAAAATTGAATTTAAAAAAAAAATATGTTGAAAAGGTATAATGAAAGAGGAATATCATTTTTTTAAGGCGACTCTTTTCGTTTATCTTCTGTCTTTTTATTCACCAATTAACTTTAGTTTATACTCCATAGAAATTTGGATAAAATAGTGGAGACTTCTAGTTGGCAAGTTTAGAGTTGTATTTAGCTATTCCATGTGTGGGCAATTAGTTAGCAATCAACACTATATGAGGTTTCAAATTGGCCAAATACATATGCTTTGAACTTTACATCCTTTATTATTTCTTTCATGGGAAGAGAGGGCTGATTATAAAACGGAGAATCGAGTCATCATTAATAAAATAATTATATTATTAAACTATTCTTAATAAATTTGATACTAATTTTTATTTAGATATTTTATTTATAAATTTGTATCATAAACATTCAATTCATGATGCGAAATAAGTAAAGAATAATCGTTTTAGTCCTACAAATGAAAAAGGAATGTATAAGGAGAGGTGTGGGGTTTGGCTATAATGGATATAAGGAGAGGTAACTGTACGTAAAAAAAGTCTTGGAGAGAGGTGACCAGACACGACATGACTCACCTACAGCTTATCGAAGACATTGCCCGTCGATAGGAATATAGATCGAGGATTAGAGTTAAAGGTTAGAAGATAGTCAAGTTTCGCTATTACTTTCCTGGTATCTTATCCTTCGATTTAACATTACATGTTGTTTATTTGTTTCGATTATCATATTTATTGGTTGTTACTACATGCATATTTTAATATGATTTTTTTGCTACTGCTTAATTTGTGATATTTTTTTTTTACTTTAGTCGTGGTCTATAAAAACTTCTCTATCTTTGTAAGTTACAAGCAAGACTACGTATACACCATCCTATCGGAACCCCATTTATGAAATTATAATGGGTACCTTATATTGTTCTTGTAATCGATGTACATAATATATGACATATTTAATATCATAAATTTTGAAAGCTTTTAATTTCTTAAAATTTGTGTCGAGTTACACCCTGTTAAGTAAATTGAAATATGCGAAGGAAGTAAGCATGAAGTACTTTCTTTATAGATAGGAAACACTTGTATTTTAAAATGAGACTTTCTAACATAAATTTGAATTACTTGACTTCCAAATGAAAACCGAACATCGCATTGAAAACCAATTACCAAAAAACACATAAAAGTAGGAAGTAAAAAAGTATGAAGGTGGAGATCAAGCTTTGTTGGTACTGGTACATAAGATATCTCAGAGGCCCAAATAGTTGATCTGGAAAGAAAATTAGAGGCCCAAATTCAAGTAACTGATTGGGCTTTTTGTATTGATTCCAGTGTCGCCCTGTCCAAAACAAAAAATTTACCCAAACGAATTTATTTCTCTTAAAAAATATTTCAGTATTTTGACGCTCACAATAGAAGGCGGGCCGATGTATCAAAAAGATAAACTGACGAACTATAAATTAGACTTGAATATGTATAGCTAATGAACAAATTACTAACAAAGCACATAATACGTGTCATGAACTTGGCTACAACGAAGCAAATCTAAGTGAGTATATTTGGTCCCTAGGCCGGAATATGTGATTTTATGACAGAATGTCAAAAGAGATGGACTTTTAAGTTGCTAATCTTCCTAAAAAAAAAAAAAAAAAGATACATAGATGACACTTTTGGTGAATCTTACATTAAAAAAAAGAGAGAGAAAAGTAAAATATTATATAAGACTCAAATCTCAAATTATAAAATACGAGAAAACTCTAGATATATAAGAAAACGAACATTAGACTATAATAACCTGCTTTAAATTCATAGAGATCTACATTTGTATAGTTTTTCTTTTACCTTAATATGCAACTTCTTTTTCTTTTCAATTATCATTATGAGACGTTATTCGAACATTCAACAATCTATTCCTTCTCGAGTTAAGTTCCACATGACCCGTATTGTCATCCATATAAATTGAGTATTTATGGCCATTAAATTTCACTAGATTTTTTTTTATGGGTACGTCTCACAAACGACTAATAAAAGAAGTAAATTATCCCCTTAAACATACAAAGGCACTAAGTCTAATGTTACACCATCTCTTTTCTCATCTCCATACTCCTTTCGTCGAACCATTAATAGAAAAAGTACCCAAATTTTCATTATATTAGATGGGAAGGTTTATATGAAAAAGCATTAATATTATAAGGTCAAAAGCCTTTTGTTCTAGGATATCTACTTGAGAAAGAACAATAAGAAAGTGCAACATAAATAACAAGCCAATAGATTCATGCACAACAAACTGCTCCTATTTTATTATGTCTGTTTTGAAATTTGTATTAAATTTTTTCTTTATACTTCTCTGTTCTTTCTTTTTCTTTTTTTATTTTTTATAATCATGATGTCCTGTTCACCCATCGTGGTGCATTGCTTCGGTTGACTATTCACTAATCGTGATGCATTGCTTTGATATAATGTTCATGAATCTTCGCATCTTGACATTTTTAAGAGTCGGAAAGGTTTGGATTTTGACCAAATTTAACGATGGCGCTGCTTGAAAGACAACTCTGAATCGATTAGCGATAAAGCTTTGTCAATCATATGGCCTCTGATAATGCCAATTTTCACTAGTGATTTTATTAAGACGAATCGCCCTATAATTCTATTTGTTTTTAATAGATGTTCCTAATGTTTTCGAGTTGGACCTTATAATGATAGTAAATAAATTTGAATCCATTTCGGATTGGATTTCGTTTTAATTATATCTTCTATAATAAACAACTTTTTTTTCTTATTAGAGTTTTCTTATTGGAATTGGGTTTGCGATGACTTCCAATTTATATTTTGATTTTGATACTCCCTCAATTTATTACACGTCCACATGACTAAAAATATATTATTGTAAATTCAATTATTTTTAGTGTACTAGACTTTTAAAATTATATTTACAAGAACCCATAAATTTAAAATTTTAAATTGATGAAATTCTCATTTCTTAGTAAGAAAATTCAACCAGATATCCCACCTTACACCTGCCCCCTTCTTCCTCCTTAAAAAAAAGAGAAATTACAAAAAAATACACTTTATAAACATACATTTTATTTTTGCGCAAAAAATACATAATATTTTTATAGCCCAAAATGAGAATGTGGCCACATTGTATGTATATATATTATATTGTCTATTATTGTA
>JBDJHY010000094.1:5676064-5689876 GCA_039654485.1 Withania somnifera
TCAAAAATAGTATTGGATATGTATTGTGACACTATTTTTTATGCTCTAAACACAATAGGTTCCTTTCTAGTCATTTATTTCTGTTTACATTTTGTTTTTCACTTGGGTTCAGTACTCGGATTGGGGCCATGATTAATTAGGATTCGTGCCACGGTTTATTAAAGAGGAAAGTAATTTCTATCAAGTCTTTTTTTTTTTCGTAATTACAGCTCAAACCTAAGTAGCGGGATTATATTCATTCCACCACAATTCTTGATGGTCTGTTTACATTTTCATAATTAAATAGGGAACAATACTCAATTTCTTTTCATTTGAGACTTTTTTCTTTTACCTTGCATTCAAATATTCTCAGCGTTTATTCTCCAAGAAAGTTCTTTATTCTTATATGATTTAGTGATTTTTGTAACATATATGTCATTCCTTCATTTGAGTTTTTTCCCATACTAAGGTTCAAACCCAAGAGCTCTGTGTTAGACTTGAGAGATTCTATCCATTCCACCGCAATTTGCTATGGGCATTTACACTTTTATAATTGAACATAGTGAGTAATGCTTATTTTTTCTTTTGAGATTTTTTCTACTTTGCATTCAAATATTCTCATCATTTATTAATCCTTTCTAAGATCTCACATAACTTATTGATTTTTCATATTTAGAGGAGTTAGGAATCTTGAAATTAATTTCAATAAATATATATTATTCCTTGGAAACAAGATTGCATACAATATAGCTTTGTGGTCGGGCCCTTCCCCGAACCCCGCAAGCTTAGTACACCGGGCTGTCCTTTTTTTTATTCCTTCAAGTTGAACCAAAATAGTTTGGACTAAAACATTTTTGTTTGTTTTGGTAATAGATGAAGAGTCCAACAAAGACAGAACAGAACAAGAACAGGACAAGGGCAACTCAATAGATCAAGTGATTATAGACTCACCAAGATCAAGTGAACTAGGAAATTCAACTAATATCAAGAGGGAAGACAACAAATCAAAGAGTTCATCCGAACGAGTGATCAGTTGCCAAGGAAAAAGCTTAAAGATTCACATTCCTCTAACGAATCCAACACGAACATTCTCAGCTATAACTTACTTGCTTAAGGATGATATAATCAATCAATCCTCCAAAAAATGTGACCCTGACGGACGCAAAAAATTGCACATCAATAGAACAAAGCTAAAACACGCGGAGAAGATGATTAGGGGAGCCTTTATTGAGCTCTACAAGGGACTAGGATACCTTAAAACTTATCGGTACATTGCTTAAGATCCCAACCACTCATTCGATCAATGTAATTTTCTTTGTTATAAGACGAATTTGACATGTTGAATCTTTACAGGAACTTGAACATGCTTGCTTTTGTAAAGATCTTGAAGAAATTTGACAAAGTAAGTGGTCGATCTTTTTCTTCTAGCCTAAGTGCACACACTTCACTTTTATTATGTCTAAGCTAACTTTTCGCGTTTTTGTTTCTTTTCTTATAGGTTACAAACAAACAAGTTCTTCTTATTTACTTAAGAGTTGTAGAGAGCTCCTATTTCAACAGCTCAGACAAGGTAAATCAAACAAAATCGAAAAGCCAATGAAGCTTTCAACTTTTTGAACATGAAAATGTAGCAGCATGACATTGTGAGTAGTACTGTAGTAGTGTTGTTGGTACTAAATCCAAATAGATATCCCATCAAAATAACATCATCAGATTATTCTTAGACAGTACTAAGTGGTCATATCTTAAAGAGAAAAAAGAAAGAAGTGGTATTCCACACAAGCAATGCTTTTTTTTGCTAAGATATTGTTGTCTCACACATTATACATTTGTTACCCAGGCTTTGAAGTTGGCTGATGATGTTGAGGAGATTTTCATCAAACATTTTGCTGAAGATGATAAAAAGAAGGCTATGAAGTACCTAAAGCCTACTCAGAAAAAAGAGTCTCATGCTGTTACCTTTTTCATTGGTAAGTTTCCATGAAAACAATTGGTTCATAGTAATAATTAGTGAAAGTACCTAAAAAGATTACGACAACAACATACCTAATGTGATTCCATAAACTGGGGCCTGGGGAGGGTAGAGCGTCCACAATATCAGAGGTGGAGACGCTGTTTTTGAAAAGTATCTAAACAATCTAAGATAATATACATAAGTCTTAAGTGGCTTCTTTTTTAAGTTACCTTTTCTTTTATTGGATAGCCAGATAAAAACAAAGAGTCATCAACACAAAAAAGGACTATAGTAGGCTTTGAATCACCCATTAACCACCTGAAGAAAAAAAAAGTAGCCTTAAGGGTCCACTTTCTTGTCAGCGGTGGAGGACAAAGAAGCCCCATTTTAGGTCATTATCATGTTATCGACCAAAAATGTTCAAACTTTAAAGAACCCTTTAAGTGTTCAAAAGACAATAGTGCTTAGATTTTCTAAGGTTAGCACCTTTCCTGTTTGCCAATGTCAAGACTTTATACAATCAAATCTCTCTATAACAATGTCGTCCGTCTTGATCTTCTTTGACTGTTATAGCAAAATGTTACTACAGAGTGTATAGTATAACATAACATGAAATATGTGTCCCAAAGAAAACTTGACCATTATATAAATCTGACTGAAGTAGTGTCATGTGTTTAGAAATGTCAAAAGACTGACATAACATGAAACCTGTGACATTGGCCTAATGTTGAAAGAACAGTGAAAAAGGAAACAAGATCCAGTGATATATTGTCACATTAACAAGATGATGTTGCTTTAATTTGAACTACTGAAGAATACTAGCTGATATTGGCTTCTTGATTGGTTTTCAAAACAGGTTTATTCACAGGATGTTTCCTAGCGCTTTTCGTTGGATATGTGATCATGGCTCATATTACAGGACTGTATAGACCTAAATCTGATATAATCTACATGGAAACTGTCTACCCTGTTCTCAGGCAAGCATTCGCTTATAGTACAAATAATCAAATGTACTTTAACTAATAATTCTTTGGAATTTCATTCGAACATCTAATGGAGATAACACTTATGATTATGCAGCATGTTCAGCCTAATGTTCTTGCACTTCTTTCTGTATGGATGCAACATCTTTATGTGGCGAAAAAATCGTATAAACTATAGCTTCATCTTTGAGCTAGCCCAAACTAAGGAACTCAAGTACAGAGATGTGTTCCTTATATGTACTACATCGATGACTGCTGTCGTTGGAGTCCTGTTTCTTCATCTAACACTCGTGGCAAAAGGGTACTCGTATAATCAAATTCAAGCAATCCCTGGCCTCCTATTATTGGTAACTTTCTTACTATTGACAAAAACAAATTGATTTTTTATCTATTTCGACTCTATGTATATGTAAAAGTATAATCACAATTGTTTAACAGGTCTTCATTTTGCTGCTGGTGTGCCCATTCAACATCATGTACAAATCTAGTCGTTATCGATTCATTTGTGTTATAAGGAACATCATGTTTTCACCTTTGTATAAGGTTGTCATGTTAGACTTCTTCATGGCTGATCAACTTTGTAGCCAGGTTAGCAAGAAACATCAGCAAATCAAATACTAATAGTAACATTCGCGATCATGTCTGATGTAATTTTTCGGTTACCAAACAGGTTCCAATGCTCAGAAACCTCGAGTATGTAGCGTGCTACTACATAACTGGGAGTTACAAAAATCAAGATTATGGATACTGTTTGAGGACAAAATATTATAGGGACCTTGCTTATGCAGTTTCTTTCTTACCATATTACTGGAGAGCTATGCAGGTTCTTTAACTCCTTCCCCTTTTGAAGATTTGAACTTTTGAACTTTCATATGATCATTTGTATAGAAACTGAATCGAATACGATATACTTGCAGTGTGCACGAAGATGGTTTGACGAAGGACACAAAAGCCATCTAGTCAACTTAGGGAAATATGTGTCTGCAATGTTGGCTGCTGGTGCAAAAGTTGGATATGAAAAAGAAAAGAATTTGGGATGGCTTTGTTTAGTTATAGCCATGTCAAGTGCGGCGACTGTGTACCAATTGTACTGGGACTTTGTTAAAGATTGGGGCCTACTTCAATGTCATTCCAAGAATCCATGGCTAAGGAATGAATTGATGCTACGACGAAAATTTATCTACTACTTCTCCATGGTATTAACTCCTAAATCCTCCCTCAAAACACATTATGTTGATCAGACTTCTGTCAGATCCTCAAAAGATGTGCTACTTTTGGAGAATCAAACACGTACTGATTGTCATTTTCGAAAATTTTGAACAACATATTACTCAAACCAACTTCTTGTTAAGAGAAGTACAGATTGTCGTAAATTATTCCTTTTGGAAAATCTTTTCAAACCAACTTTCCTGAAATGTTCCGTACCACTGTCACATCCTTCAAAAATGGATAGGCAACCATCAGCATTTTTGGAGAGTCCGAGCAACATAGTAGTCAAAACAACATAGATTACTTTTTTAAGTCCCTTTTTTTTTTGTAAGTTTTAATCCTACCTTAACAAAAACTATGTTGATCAGAATTCTCTAAAATGTTGTGGCACTGTGTCATATACTCAAACCAACTTCTTGACAAAAGTACAGATTGTCATAGATTACTCATTTCAGAAAATCTTTTTAAACCAATTTTCCTAAAATGTTGTTGTACTAGTGTCAAATCCTTCAGAAATAAACATGAACCGTCAATATTTTTTAAGAGTCCGAACAATATAGTACTCAAAACAACATAGATTACTTTTTTACGCCTTTTTCTTTTTTAAGTTTTAAGGTTTGATGTAAGAATTTTGTATGTTGTTTTGTAGGGATTGAACCTTGTACTAAGACTAGCATGGTTACAAACAGTACTACATTACAATTTTGGAACTGTAGACTACAGAGTAACAGGGCTATTTTTAGCAGCCCTTGAAGTCATTAGGAGAGGACATTGGAATTTTTACAGGTAATTTTTCGCTATACTGTCACTATACATAAGTTAAAATTGCGTCTTTTGCTAATATGGACATAGTTTTCAATTATGAAACAGGTTGGAGAATGAGCATCTAAATAATGCAGGGAAATTTAGAGCTGTTAAGACAGTGCCACTTCCTTTTCATGAAGTATTAGATGAACAAAATTGAATTGTTCCAATTTGCGACGCGGGACCAATAAGAGGTAGTACAGAAATATTCACCTGTTCTTCATTCACTATGCCTTTCGGCCTCTTAAGAATCTATGTTGCACAAAAAAAATATGTTATCATATTGAACAAGTTGATAAATTGTCAAATTGTTCTCTATTCCCCCACCCCACCTTGGGCCTATGTAATATATTCTATGCTAGGAAATAATCTACACTTGTAAAATACATAAATTCTTCTAATGTGAATGAAAATGACACCTATTTTTTGTGTCAAACTTGGAATTATCTTATCTCATTGTGTGATGCTTGTATTATTGGAATGAGAACAATGCTATTAATATTATTATCACTATTCTTTTTTGTTTCTAATCTTAAGTCGCATTTTTACGAGGAAATATACATTTCTAGAGGGGTGGTATTCATTTACATCTATTCCAATGAGCCGTTTATAAATTGTTGCAATTGATGTTCGATTCCGTAGACTTTTGAATATGGATTTGTATGATTCAATAATGAATCAAACTTATTTAATTTGCAAACACAAATTTCAAATTTTGAGCAAGAAAAATGTACTACCAGTAAAAATCTTATGGGCGCTATAAAAAACAACACAAAAGTAGTAGTTTTTTATCCAATTTTTTTTTTTTTTGTTAAAAATACACACTTAAAGTATTCTGTTTTTTAAGGTTTTATACCTAACTTATGACAAATTATTTATCAAAACACACCTTAATTATTAATTATTCACTTTTTCTACCTGAAATATTATCATTCTTCATGTTGGAGAAATGACTAATTGATAGTTAAGGTTTGCCGTGAGCTTCTGATAAATAATTGATAATAGTTCAAATAAAAAAACTCATCCACGTAATAATTTAAATAAATAGTTCAAATATAAAACTTATAAAAGCATGAATACTATAGGTATATTGTTTGCTCTTCACCTTTTTAGGGCCAACGAAAATTTGTTATACTTGAAATATGATACCAAGTGAAAATCATAAAGAAAAAAGAACTTTTACCATTTGTTATTTGCATAGGTCAGTAGGGGTCTGCATCATCAGTTGATTCGGTTTTACTTTATTTATTTTATTATTGATCAAGTTTATTATTGATTTTCGATCAATTAATTTTTAATTTTTTTAATTCAATTTTTGATATAACCGATAAAAAAATGCTCATGTAAACATAATGTTCATAAAATAAAAATAGTTGCAAGAATGAAAGTTTAGCAACACAAATAAAAAAGTCATTTCGTGATTCATTATATCACCCAAAATCCTTGGTGGAAACGAAAGTAATACTAAAATATATGAAACATAGTTTGTAAAATTCTAAAACCATTATTATATAGAGATAAAATTATAATCTTAATTTTATTTTACTAAATAATTGATTTAATCATTAATTAAAATCATAAAATTAAAAATTGAATCGATAATCCAATCAAAAAATTTATATAACCATTTAAAAACTATTAAACCAATTAGCCAATATCTTAAATCAATAATATTTTTTCAATTTAAATTATTAATTAAATCATTTTTTGCACACTCTTTTTATGAGTTAATTGCTCATATAAACAATTAACAATTAACTTATACAATTGTATATTTTATATAATTTACTCCGAAAATAGCTTTCTGATATACTAAATATTAATTTACTGGCCTAGGAGAAATCAATAAATCAATTTAGAGAACCACAGCTTCTGTTCTCAGTTCTTGAGTCTTCCTTCAATGGCTGCAGCATCCATAACAGGAAACAGCAAAATCTTTAACAATTTAAATTCTTGCAGTTCTTTATCTTTTACCAGCAACAATACCCATGTGCCCATTTGTTATCTTTCATTCAAACCTATTTCTTAAAGTTACTGCATCAAATCCACAATGTAAGCTTCAATACCTCATGTATTTTTCCCATTTTCATTCTTTTGTTATATGGGGTTTGTCTTTTTTGACCCCAAGTTTGTTGTTTGGTATAAAAATCTTAATTTTACTAGTTATCTTTAAAAAAAAAAAGAACTTTAATATGTAGAGTTGAGTAGTGGAAGTCAGGGTTATGTGGTGACAGCAGTGGAAGAGCCAGAATTTCACTAAGGGGTTCCAAGGGAGTTCGACATGTAATATATACATAAAAATAATTTTAACCATGTTAAAATAGTATAATTTTCCGCGAATGGGATATCTAAACCCCTGAATTCAATGTGGCTCCGCCTTTGGGTGATAGTTATCCTGTGGAATTAGTTCAGTTACGGCAATGTGGCCCAGACACCACATTTATCCGAGAAAAAAGAAAAAGTTCTCTTTTGATTTCCCCCAGTTTGTTGTTTGGCATAAAAATCCTAACCTTACTGGTTATCTTTTTCTTAAGAAAAGAAGCTGAACTTTAATTTGTAGAGTTGAGTAGTGCAAGTCAGGCGGTGGACTCTTTCATTTGGTAAGGGAAGAAGGGGCCTAAGCACGGCAGATGCCGTACACTTGAGTGGCAAAGGAAAGCGAAGTCGGAGGTGGAAGGTACGGGTGGAATTAGTGGATGTTGCACAACCTGACCTTTGGGACTGCACCACGGTTATCAAGAAAAAGGAGTTGAGTAGTGGAAGAACGGGTTCATATTAAGCGAAATGGAAATAGTGGATTCATATTGTCGACCTCAACTAGTTTGATATTGAGGCATATTATCTTTTTTGATTCCATGGTTTGTTGTTTGGTAAAAATCTTAACTTTACTGGTTATACTATGTAGGATTGAGTAATGGAAAATCTTAGTAGCTCAATTGCTTTGGTTGCTAGCTGAACTTTCATCTTCGCCTTGTAATCCCCTTCTCCATTTTACTTTACTATGTAGAGTTGAGTAGTGGGGAATCTTAATAACTTAGTTGGTTGGCTACTTACTTTACTATGTAGAGTTGAGTAGTGGGAAATCTTAATAGCTTAGTTGGTTGGCTGCCTCAACTGCAATATCAAAATCAAGCACGAAAAGAAAATAGAGTAGTTGAAGAAGCCATGCTAAAAATTAAAGAAGAAGAGACGAATAGCAACAATAAACAATAAGGTAACCAAAGAAAAGGAAAAAAAAACAGGAATAAAACCTAAGAATAAGATAGTTGGAGAGTAACAACAACAATAAACACATTATATTCCCACATGTGAGGTCTGGGAAGGGTAGAGTGTACGCAGATCTTACCCTACTTTGATGGAGAGTAATAGTAACAATATTAACAGGGGAAGGTAGACAATGCTCGACTACCTATTAACTTTCTACTTTAATCCTCGATTTCCATATCCTTCTATCTAGGGTCTTGTGATTGTTAAGCTGCAGATATGTCATGTCTTATTTAATTATCTCTTCTCAATGCTTTTTCGACTCATAGACACCAATCACTAAAGCCAATCTCACACCTCACAGGGGCATATATGCATCTTCTCTCCACATGTCCCAACCATATCAGTCTTGCTTACCTCATCTTGTACATTGAAGGTCACTCCCATTGTCCCGAATATCTTCATTCCTAATTCTATCTCTCCTAATATGCCAACATATTCATATCAACATTCTTATTTCCGCTACTGTCATCTGTTGGATGTGCGAGTTCTTGACTAGCCAACACTTTTCCTCATATGACATAGCTAGTCTAACAATCACTTTATAACGTACCTTTAATTCTTGGAGACATTTTCTTATAACACAAGATACCAGATGCTGTATTTCATCCACTCCATGTCAACACGATGTGTAATATCATCATCAATCTCCTCATGTCCTTGAAGTATAGACCCAAGATACTTGAACTTTCCTTTTTTTTAGAAATGACTTGTGTATCCATTCTCATTTCCACATCTACCACGTGAGCTACGTCATTCAACTTGCACTCTAAGTACTCTATATTAGTCCTTCTCAACTCGAATCCTTTAGAAGATAAATAGCAAAAAGATAAATGAATTTTCTTAGAGATTGAATGGATGCTTCATGCCTTACCACATGGTACTAGAACTGTATAGGTGCAAAGGAAATTTTACACCGGTAAACAGAGTGTAGTTTTTCACTTACATAGGTACCAGGGTACCTGGAAATAAAAAGAAGGAAAACTATTATGAGGATGGAAGCTTCTGATTGGGAAAGCTCACCTCCATTAATTGGTCCTTATTGACCTTTTTCCTATCAGCTTTACTCTCAGTCTCTCTGTACATTGTAGAATCGGATGTTTCTATTAATCACTCTGTGGTACTTGTACATCTCTATCACCCCCATAGAGCTGTCACATTCTTTGAGTCACATTACAAAGTTTTCCTTCCCCTTTTACAATTAGTTTCTTTTTAATTCATCGATCATATAAGTTTCATTAAAGCACACCAAAGTTGGTGTGAAATGTATGTAGTTTTCTTCATTTGTTTTCCTTCTCTTTTTCAGTTTCTTTCCTTTTCTCGTGCATGTAATGCTCATCTCTGAGCGAGAATATCTTTTCTAAAAAGTCAGAATAACTCTATACCTTCTCAAACAAAAAAGTCCGAATAATTCTTTGAATCAATTTTCGAACATAAAGGGGGAGTTGAAATGAAATACATTTTGAGCCCCTGTGTTGTTATATATTGGATATGTTCAATTCATTCATGTTAAGTAGGTTGCAATGACTTTATTTGAAGCTAATCGATGTGTACATTCCAAGGTTCAAGTGCTCAATATTTGACATATGAAAACCTTCTTTAAATGTACATTCCTGGATTTTTGGGATAAAATTCGCTGAAGGGTAAACATAGTTTTCTAGCTATGTTTCAGTTGGTAATGAAGGTGAAATGTTTGGGTCCATCTGGTTATGAGAATTTAACTTTTAAACTCAAAGATGCAGAAGAAATATGGCCTTTACCAGAAAGAAGACCATTTCTTTCTTCTATTCAAGCCAAAATTATAAATCTAGATATATTATGAAAAGGTTAAAAGCAAATTGTTGTGATCTCAGAAAATATTGTTTCCATTTCTATTCTATTCTTCATTTTGTTTCTTCTTTAAGTCTTACAATTGGTATTGATGTGTCTATTAGCTTTTCAACTGTCCTCGTTCAGTTCCCTTTTTGAATTTCTTCTGTTGTCTTGACATTTTCTTTGTGTATTCTAAATGAGAGGGTGCCTTCTTTCAGGAAGCAACTTTTGACTTGAAACTACCAAGAAGAAGTCTATTAGCAACTTTCACATGTAAGGCTTGTGGTGTTCGATTTCAAATACTCATAAACAGATTAGTGTATGAAAGAGGACTGTGTTTATACAGGTACTTAGGATTGAGCATATAGTGGTGCTGTTAAGCTTTTGATAATTGCAAAAACAAAACTAATTTTCTTATGAGATAGCAAACTCAAAATAATATCAATTAATTATGTATGTTCATCAAGATATTTAGGATAGGAATGTTGGATGATTTAACCATTGAAGGTATTAAGGGCTAATATTCTTAGTAGCACTTGCATTTTATACGGTGCTGTAATTTGTTCTCCTCAATATGAACTGCTTTTCCTAAAAACATTTGGCTAAACTAGAAGCTTTCAGGTATTGGTCAGCATATCTGTGCAGCTCAATTGTGGGGGATCTTTTTACTGTACCTTACTTCATGAACAAATTCTTGTTTGTAGCATACCGTTAATACCTTACTTTAATCTAAAATTAAAACCTTCTGTCCGTCTTTTGGTCTTTGGTATTTAAGTCGAATAATGGTGTGACAATGTCTACAACTTTCCGCTGTCCGAATAATTGTCATAGTACTTTTGTTATTATTTTGGTCTTTTAACCTCTCAGATTCCAGTGGCACGATGTTTCTTTCTGATTTCACATTTCATTCTTCTTTGTAAGAAAGAAAAAAGCAAATAAAAAAAGAGGAGGGGAGGTCGGGGCTGGGGTGGGGATAGTGATACATTTTGTTGGAAGTGTGAAGGGCACCCCCTTATGTTGGTTTGAGACTTCGAGTAAAACTATATCTGATCTGTTTTAACAAACCATGCCCTTCATTCGTCTGCTTTGCTCCTTGAGTGTGAGGAAACTTGTAAACAAAGGAGGTGACAACTTTGGAAACACCTTTTGTGTTCTTTTTCTTGCAAACAGAAAAGTAAAAGGCAGCTCTTGCAAATTAACCTACTTGGTCTATTGAGAATATTGTTTATTGTCCCTCGTCTTGGTATTCTCTGTGAATCAACTTTGGTCTCTTTTGCAAACGAACAAGATCTGACTGCTTATTGTCTCGACCATTTGGTAAAACCATGAACATATAGTCTCCATAACTGTCTTATTTGCATCTGTTCCTTTATCTTTTTTTAATTATTAAAGACTATATAAATCGACTGAGTGTCAACTTAAGATTCTTCTTCAGTGTTCAGGCCCTTCAGGGTGCTCTCTGTATCACAAATTAGTTGACAACCTTGGACTTGTGGTTGAATACAACTTCAAGGATGAAATTAGCGTGGATCCAGATGCTGATCAAGACTGATTGAAGCTTATGAATATTTTTTAAAGAATCATTCATGGCACAAAGCACGTCATCTAACACTTACCTCTAGGCTTTAGCAAGAGAGTAATAGTATTGACCATTACCGGTTTCCAAAAAAAAATAAAAATGGTATTGACAGTGCCATTTTATAGGTGAAAGAAAATCAATGACATTCAATGTAAATGACTGGATGAAAAGAATATCAATGAGATAACAACAATGAGAATCATATTCCACATTATTTTCGTCTGAACACATAAATAGTCCCACCTCATTAAAAAAAATTCTTTCTGGTAATAAAACATATAGCTTCTGGGTAACATCTGTGGGAATCTCAGATTATGATGGCCAAAAGAATAGTCATCGCTAAACCAGCATTCATCCACATTCTAGATATGCTTCCTTGCAGCAAAGTCGTTGCTCCATTCTGCAGTCAAGTGAAAGAGAGTAGGTGAATTTATCATATTAGAGTTGTGTTCCTGTCCATATAGTACATTATTTTGGAAAAATTATGGTTACCAGATGGGAAAACAATGGAAACATTACCAAATTCAGAGTAGGCGATGGTGCTGGTGTCACATCCACAGAGTCTTGGACAGTGGGTGGTGCTGGTGGGCTTGGCACAGTTGGTGCAGGTGCTGGCGCATGATGGTGCTTATGCTTGTGCTTTTTTCTTTTGTGTTTGCCATGAGCTGGTGCTGGTGAGGGTGCTAACTCTGGTGCTGCTACTGGTGATACCACAGCTGGTGCAGGAGCTGGTGGTTGAGTGACTGGTGTCGGCGCTGGTGCTGGTGGTGGTAGAGGTGCTGCTGATGGTGGTGTTTGTGCTGGTGCTGGGGCTATCTGAGGTTGCGGGACTACTGGTGGAGAAGCAACTGGAGCGGCTGGTGGTGTTACTGGTGGTTGTGATGGACTTGAGAAGGGTGGAGCTGGTGGAGTCGTTGGAACAGAGACGGGGGCTGCTTTAGGTGGAGGTACTGTTGGAGGTGGTGCTGAAGCTGCTGGTGGTTGTGATGGTGCAACAGGCGTAGTAGTGGAAGGCAGGGGTGATGCTGCAACTGGTGTCGTATTAGGTGGAGGCGTCGTGGTTGGTATAGATGGTGAAGCAGCTGGTGCTTGTGCATTAGCCATGACTAGCCAAATGCAAAAGCAAGTTGAAAGGTAAACCAACTTAGAAGAAGCCATTTTTGTGCAGAATTTTGATTGTCAAGAGCTCTCTACTTATATACATCAACAATATTAATTCAACTTCTAGAAAAGAAAAAATATTTTCCTTCTTTCCATTTTGTATTTCAAATTTGAGCTTGGCTAAAAGAAAAAAAAATACACCATATATTTTGGGAGGAGTTAATTTTTGCACACAAAATATCTCTTTTTTTTCTGGGTTTTCAAAGTTCTTAGTATAAGAAATTATGTATTTGGTGGATTATTAAATGGTTTAAATGATTATTTTTTTATTTCTTAGAATTTTGATTTTAAATAAAAGTTTCATGTAGTAAATTTTAATAAAAGAAATTAATTAGTTAGCTTGAGTTATTTGTAAATAAAACACCCATAATCGAGTGAATTTTGGAATAAAAAATTAAATTGGGTGACTTTATGAGAAAGAGTCATAAGGTGAATGACCATTTGGTTTTGCTTAAATTAAATCAAGAATTTTTTGAGTAAGAATTCTTGAATCATCACTTATTTTCTGAATAAATAGAATGACTAAAAATTTAAAGAAAGATTTTATTTTTAGTGAAAATATAAGTAGGGATTGAAAGAAAATAATCTTTCAATTTAGAAATTAAAATTTTGTTTGAAAATTTATTGAAGCCCGAACTTGTTAAATTATTTATAACTAAATTTTATTTGTGTTGTTTAGTTATTCACAAGTTATATCAAATAAATTAAACTTATTAGTGTTTATTTATTTTACCGATTCTTGATATATTGTTTACAAGTATGGGTGGCAATCGATCTGGGTTGGCCGGGTGAACTGGCCCAAAAGGTATCAGACCGGCCTATCCAAGGCAAATTGGATCGGATCGGATCGGATCGTACAGTAATCGGGTCGATCGGTTTGGTCCGGATTGACCATTTTGAATCAATCAACCCAATTCGGACCGATCTGATTTTTCATTTTTTTTTAAAAAAATAGATATAGTATATTATAGTGTATATCTTTAATATGTATGTATGTACATATATATATATATATATTATATAACATATATCTTTAGTATATTTAGTATATATCATTAGTATATAAA
>JBDJHY010000094.1:5783322-5798014 GCA_039654485.1 Withania somnifera
AGTTTCTTTTTCAATTGGTTTGAGATTCAAAAGTTGCAATTGTATAGATCTAGTTTATTATGGCGTAAAAGAATGTGAAATCACTTTTTTGGTTATCTAAGCATTTTTAACTGGTAAAGTTACTGCCATGTGATCAGGAGATCACGGGTTCGAGCCTTGGAAACAGTCTTTAAGAGAGGAGATACTAACAGAGCACATATAAAAGTTCTTTCTGTGTTTACATGAGTTAAATTAAGGTTTTAAGACGCCACAATTACCATTGTCTTGATTGTTCTCTTTCCTTATCATCATGATGATCATTGTAAAAAAATCAAGTTGTGTTTGCATTTCATATGTTAATTGTGTCAAAAAGTTTTTTGGGTTTTGGATGAATATATATTTATCTGTGTGTGTGCTGGTGATATGCTCGTCTTTCCACAGAGCGAGAAGTTAGGGAATTCGTCAGTGTGTCAAAGTTGCACCAAAATGTTAAAGATTGTTAACATATAAATTTTACGGACTGTAGTGCTTCTGATCTTTTCCAAAATATCTATCGTTTCTTCCTATTGTTCTTTAGTATGTTTGGGATAACCCACTGCACCTTCTGAAAGATCAAGGAACATGCTCCATCTCTGCCGAACTGCTGGAGATATATGTTAAGTTCAGTATATATGGGCAGCTGGTTTTCAGTTACTAATACTAGTCAAGATTCTGTAGCTGCTATCATTTCTGTTTATTCTTATTATCTCGCCTCTTCATGTAGTCGATGCACCTTCTTCTTTGTTTGCTACCTGATCACAAGTGTACTTGTTTATATACGACTTATACAATTTTAATTACAATTGAAGTTTCCATATGCTTTCTGTGTTTATCTTGTCTTTTGATTTGGATCCCAGGTTCACACCTGGTCTGTTGATGCCAATCAATATGCTGCTGATGAGGATGATAATACGTACAGTTGTCGTGCTTCTGGTAAGTTGTTTCTAGGTGCTACCTTTCCCTCCCTTCTCATAAATCCTTGAGGTCTCTGTATTTCTTTCTTTCAGTTAACAAACAATCTTTCAGTGGGTGTGAATTATTTGTTATTTCACATTGAGGATATTAGTATAATAGTGCAGCAAGGGTTACTATCATCCGACGTATGAGATTTTAGTTAGAAGGTTCAGTGCTTCTGTTAATGTGTTTGTGGTACGAATTGCGTTATTCTTTATCCAAACGTATCTTTTACTTTTCACCTTGAATGGTCTTTCTTGCCATCATATTCTTGTACTCTCCGTCAAAGGTACACAGCGTCATCAGTTCACAGCTTCACGCCAAGCATAGTTTTTCTGATAAGGTAGGTTAAAGTTTCAACAAAGCACAGTTAACCTCTAGAAGTACGTAGATGTGCAATCTGAACTTATCTAATTCATGAACTTTGCCAGTTACTTCCCTATGAAACTGGTGTATCTCTTATAATGATTAATTGGTCTGGTTCACAGGGTTGGAATTATGGCACTAGTACTGACTAATATATGGCAATATTTCAAGTGGTTGAGGGTTTGATTTGCTCTACCCACAATACCAAATTTATTCTAGTGATGTAAAGGAGACCAGTTCACTTCCCTTGGAGTTTTACTTTGATTTGGGCAACTTTACCTGGTGGCTTTGCTTTATTTCTTCTTGACTTTATCTACTGTCAACTTGATTTCAGAACTCTGCATGCCAAATCTGGGCACGATATATCTATGCTGTCAAACAGCTCTATACTGTCTTTGATATGAAACTGTCATTCCAGGTGCACTTTTGTTGGAAGAAGTTATTAGTTCTTGTGGTACACAGGGAATTCATGCTATAATTGATTCTGCAAAGATGCGATTTAGAGAGTCCCAGCAAGAAAAAGCATCTGGTGCTTCAGGCTGGTGGAGAGTAAGTAGAGAAGATATATTATGTTTTGAAAGCTTTGATGCTAATTAGCTTATTCAATCATCTTCTCAGTCCGCTCTGCTATTTGGTATAGGTATTATATATGTTAATGCATCTAGCTTGGGTATCTCAACTTCCAGCCTGAATTTTGAAAGCTCTATAATAAGTAACTATATGGAAATGAAGAGTCTAGTTAAAGAATAGCATTTTATGCGTAATACTCTATCACCATTTCCCCTGATAACTCTTACTTTTGGCAGATGAAGGAGGCCACACTTTTCGCTTTGGCTTCAGTGTCTGAACAGTTACTTGATGCTGAGGTTTGTGTTACTTTTAGTGCTTTAAATGGCGCTTTCCTGACTTTCTGCTCGTTAATTTGAAAATTAAAAGAAGTTCCTCGTAGATTCATTTTTTCTGTGTGAATTGTAGTAATTACTTATTATTGACTTTCCTCTCAGGTCTCTGAGATCACTAAAGTCAGTTTAGGAAATACCTTAGAACAAATTCTTTCGGAAGACATGTCAACAGGTAAATCTGGTTTTGTTGATCAAATTGGATTGTAGGTGACTTGGTATGGAGATACATGTGTGAGGTTCGCTATATTGGATATAGTATTGGCTCACACTAAGGTAGAGTGATGAGACATTTTTAATAAATGAGTGCTATTGTGGATCTTGCAGGGGTAAATGAATATCCCTTCTTATATGCCCGTATATTCTCTTCCATTGCTAAGTTTTCCTCCATGGTAATTGTCTCTGTAATTCTCATAAAAAAGACTTTATCTTTCTTTTTGCTATGCAACTATAGGCTCACAATTAATTCTTGTTTGCTCAGGTCAGCCAGGGTCTAATCGAGCACTTCCTATGTGCAGCAATCAAAGCACTTAGCATGGATATGTGAGAACCTAATCTAGTACTTTATTCTACAATCAAAGAAAAATAAGGAGCTCAGTTATTAAATATTGATGATGATTAACTACAACAGGCCTCCACCTGTAAAAGTAGGGGCATGTAGAGCACTTTCTCAACTTTTACCTGATACAAACAAAGAGATTCTCCAACCTCATTTCTTGGATATATTTTCATCACTTACTGATCTTCTTAAGCATGTAAGTAACTATGAAAGCCAACTTCCTCTTTATTTTCTTTCTTTTCCTCTGTTGTTGATGCTAAGGTTGAGTGTCTGCTCCTCAGGCTTCTGATGAGACCATGCATCTAGTGCTTGAAACACTACTGGAGGCTGTAAAAGCAGGTTAGAAAAACATAAACAGAGTACAAGTTCAACCTAGCATGCAGTTCCTCTTTGGAGTTTCAAAACTTTCGAGTGGAGTATCTCCTAAACTTTCCAAGCACTCTATATTTAAAGTTTCTAACATATTTTACCTATGTAGGCCCTGAGTTGGTGGTGTCTATCGAGCCAGTTCTCTCTCCCATTATCCTCAATATGTGGCTTTCAAATGTTGCGGATCCTTTTGTCAGCACTGATGCTCTTGAGGTTCTGGAGGTGGTCACTGAAAGACTGTTATTTGATTACAGAAATCTATTTTAACAATGTTAATGGACTTCACCAGAGAATCCAATGAACAGGTTAATTTATACGTGATATAGTCTATAGATGGAGATTACCATCAGCTAGGCAAATTTTAGATGACAGGTTGAACTATTAAAACAACTTATATCTTAGTGTCTTAGCTAAATCCTTTTTCCCGGGCATGATTTAGCTATCTGACCATTTCCTATATTGCTTTAGCAAAGTCTTCTGTTAATTTTAGCCAAAAAAAGGAACGGTACTGGATATGTTCAATAAAAGCTGAAGGTTGACAAGTAATACATTCCTATTTCTGCTTCCCTTTGATTTTGATTTGTTGCTTGGACCTTTCAAATTCCTGTTGTACCTGTGTCGGATCATCACAATTTGGGTGCGTATGTGGGATATGCATTGGATTTGGTCAACTTACCTTAGGTGCTTTAGCTACATTTTGACCAAGAGGCATAGATTGATTTGGCATTTTGTTTGATTTTTGAGTTTGTCATATATCCGTATAAATTATGTTAATGCATAGCACGAGATACCTTATGAACAAAATATTAGGTGTTTATAAAGAATTAAATTCTATTAAGTTTTAGTTCAATAACTTTAATTAATCAAAATTCAATAACTTTAATTAATCAAAATATACATATATATACCGAAATATTCATCTATTGGCCATACCCCAGCACCTGAATCAATATCTTTGACTCCTAAAATTTACATGATGGAGAATCGGACCTCTAAATATCCACCCTTATCGGTTACCCAAACCCGTATAAAGTTACGCATACCCAAGTCCGAGCAACATAGTTGACGAGTATTAGCAAATCAGCCTATATCACAACTTCATGCCAAAATAAGGAAAACTTGGACTTACTGCTTTGGTAAAAGTCAGTTCAGTCTTTGAATGGAAATCCATAATGAGTATTTTTATATATCTGTGCATGCGTTACATATGTATGTGAGGATATATATGTAATATTCTCGTACTTTTCATGCATTTGTCTAATTGAATTTATAGGTTTCTGCTGTGTGACATAGCTTGCTTAAGGACTTTAGTTATATTATCTTCTGTTGCAATGTAAACTGACCTCCAATTGCACTTTTCTTTGCAGGCAATAAAACGTGCTCCCGGTTGTATACACCCAGTTGTTTCTCGAGTTTTACCTTATATTGGACCCATTCTAAATAATGTATGCTTTGAAATATGTTTTATTATGGTGATTTTAGGAATTAGATTATCTTATTTAAAGAGAGGTTGTATTAGTTATTGTGCCTGATAGAAGTTTCCGTCATCTGTCAGCCACAGCAGCAGCCGGAGGGTTTAGTTGCTGGTTCACTAGATCTCGTGACAATGCTGTTGAAGGTGATGTTCTACGTAAAATAAGGATCTTTGTTGATACCATCTTTGTGTAACTAATATTTTCTGTCTGACTGGAAGATAAATTTGTTGTAGTTGTCTAATGTATCAATTATGTATTTTTTTTCAGAATGCCCCAACTGACATTGTAAAGGCGGTGTATGAAGTCTCTTTTGATCCTGTTGTTCGTTTAGTCCTTCAAAGTGATGATAATAGTGAAATGCAGGTTACATATGTGGACTCTGTTTCTACTTGGAAATTGCCCCGTAACTTATGCTTCTGTAAGTATTTCTTGGTATGATCAGAAGCTAGTAGTAACCTATTGGTGTTGGTTTTGTCCAGAATGCAACACAGTGCTTAGCTGCTCTTATATCTGCGGGGAAAGAAGAGTTGCTTGCTTGGGGTGGTGATACTGCCTTTGCAATGAGAAGTTTGCTTGATGTGGCATCAAGGTTGGGTTATCATTCTTCCTATTTCATGAGCCCTATTGAACCTTTCAATATCAAGTTGTCTGGTTATCATGCTTCATTTGTAATATGGGGCAGGTGGAGCTCATCAATCACTTGCCATCATCTATTTTTGCTTGATGAATCTCTTTGATCTTCCTCTTTAACATGGTGTACAGATGCCATATCAAGATACATACCAACATAAGTTGATTAATCTTTTTAGGACTACGTTATGTTGCTGTTATAATGGAATGCCCAAAGGTACTGGGCACCTGAGACATTTATAGCTGCTACTAAAGTTAGAAGATCATCTAGAGGGAATCACATTGAGCGTGTCCTGTGTTTATGTTGAGTGTTGCAGAATCATAGACATATCCGCTATACTGCTTGAACGATCGATTTGTGTTGCTTGAATGGTTGACTATTGACAATTACTGCCTGCAGGCTTCTGGACCCTGATCTAGAAAGTTCTGGAGCACTTTTTGTTGGGAGCTATATCTTGCAACTTATTCTGCATCTCCCTTCAGAGATGGTCCAACATATCAGAGACCTGGTTGCTGCTCTTTTGAGGCGCATGCAATCTTGCAAACTTTCTGGGTTAAGAAGCTCCTTGTTGGTTATATTTGCGAGATTGGTATGGTTTCCTCATCCTTATTTGAGGATCTGTCTTTGCATGTTTGGCTGTTAACTGCTGCCTATGTGTCAGTCTCATTTCAGTCACACAATGAACTAAATTTGTCTAAATAGACATGCTTCTTTTTGGTGGTAGTGTTAAAAGGAAATGAGATTCTTAACATAAATTTGTAGACTATACACAACACACTTAAAGGTTCTTTTTCCTATTTAGCTTTTAACTCACAATACTTTGGGATGCTTTAGAATCAAAACCAAACCAAAACACAATTTGGCAATCTTGGTGTTTTAACTGCTTATTCTCGTTTGTACTTGATGCTTTTCTATAACAATGTGGAGGCACTGGAATGATCTAGAGGTGTACCTTTCTTTGTAGGTCCACATGAGTGCTCCTCATGTTGAACAATTTATTGAGTTGTTGGTCTCAATCCCAGCAGAAGGTCATCCTAACTCCTTCGCGTACTTAATGATCGAGTGGACAAAGCTGCAAGGCAAGTATACCGAGCTTGTTGGTCCTTCAGTGGCATTTTATAGGAACTTGTAACTGCATTGTTTGAGCATATAATTGAACTTTTTTTCTATTTGCTCATCTCTCTTGTAGTTTGATTAGGAGGTTATGTGTCTTATGAGCTACATCTTGAAACAGCTGCTTTTATATTTACTCTAAAAAGCATGCTAATATTCAGGGGAAATTCAGGGGGCCTACCAAATCAAAGTTACCACTACAGCTTTGGCTCTACTATTATCTACAAAGCACGTTGAATTGGGGAAATTGAATGTTCAAGGCTATTTAGTTCAGGTTGGTTATATTTGTGCTTGATTCTCTTAGAAGCAGAGTCCACCAAAGACTCAAAATCCATTTTGTGGTATTTTGAAGTCTACTGCAGGGATAACTACACGCTCAAAAGCTAAAACAGCTCCAGATCAATGGACAGTGATACCTCTTCCTGCAAAGGTATTGATGGATACTGTTCCCATACATGGACGATTTCTGAAATTGAAGCCTATATGTGCATTTTACTTTGTATATTTATACCACATTTGAGATGAATATAGGCCGAGAGGCGAGAACACATCAGGCATGACAGTCTCTGTATTATAGGACTTCTAGTTGTTGGGTTATCTCTTGCCCACCCATTAATGATAAATTGATTTATTTTACCAGTCTCATCTGTGTTTCAGCAATTGTTTCCGATATTTTTTTATGCACTCTCTTATTTTGGAGTGTGTTCAAGGCACATATGTTAGCTCTGCTGAGTTAGTTGAACCATGAATTTTTCTAACAGAACTTGTGTTATGAACTTGATAGATACTTGCTTTATTAGCAGACGCTTTGATTGAAATTCAAGAGCAAGTTTTAGTTGGCGGTGACGAGGTAATTGTAGTCCTTAAAGCACTGTATAAATACAATCCTATAGGATTCTAAATCTTGCACAAATTCCTTATGCCAGGATAGTGATTGGGAGGAAGTCCAAGAAGGAGATGTTGAGACGGATGAAGCTTTAGTTTTATCAAACAGTGCCATTCCCCGTGGTAGACCATCCCATGATTACCTTGACGCGATGGCCAAGGCTTTCGATGAGGTTTGTCAAATGCTGCTGCTCTTCCTTCTCTTCCTCATCTTTCATTCCATCAATTTCCTTTTGAATTAATCACCTTTTAATCCTGAATACATTTTACTAGGACCCGGATGATGGTGACGATGATGATCTTCTTAGTGGTGCCGACCCCCTTAATGAGGTATTTGTTCATACAACTTTCAAGATAGTACATCTTATCTGAACTCTGTCGTTTCTTTAGTATAAACTAACCATCGATTCGATCCTATTCCTATCTGCAGATAAATCTTGTGAACTATTTAGTAGATTTTATCAAGAATTTTTCATATAGTGATGGAGCAATTTTCAACCATCTTTTACAGGTTCGGGAAAACTCTTACTATGCTACCTCATCGATGATATGAACACGATATCAAATCCTATTTTGAACCGTTATATTTTTAACAAACTGATGTTTGCAGAGTTTGAGAAAACCTCAACATGATGCTATTCTAATGGTGTTGAAGCAGTGAGGATTCTCTTGTTTGTATAAAAGGTGAGGACAATGTTCATTGTCAAAGACTCAAAATAGTATCTGGTTTTGGCCTAAAAATGTTTTCTACTCTTCAATTTGGTTCTTGATGAGTGACTGAGTTTGTTTGTAAAGCGATTTTTTTTATTGTTCTCTCGATTAATATGCGTGTAATTTAAGGTAACAACTTATATTCGTTTGAGGCAATTCGTAAATTTAAATGAGAGGAGTCCTTTGATTGGAAAATTTGGTTATATTAGTGGTCAAAAGTGGCAGATTGTATGCCTGTTGAAGTTTTTCTCTGTTGGTTGGAATTCTGTCTCTCCCACTTGTTTGTTGTAGACTTTAGAGTAGAGAAAAGAGGCATTCGTCAGCGTAGGAAGGCGAGCAAAGCTCTTTCTTTGTTTTGTTGTATCGTGAAGTGAAATTGTATCGTATATTAGTTAGAGAGGTTGGCGAACTACTATGATTGATTCAAATTAATGGCCATGATGAAGCAATAGTGGTTTGTATCAATGTTGGCGGAACTTCTTAAAAATGTTATAGTACTGAAGTCTTGGAAAGAGATTACCCATCTCATTAATTATCAATGTAGGACTCTTCACATTTTTTAGTATCGACCTCACGCTTAGGAAAGAATATTTGGTGCGTGGGCAATTTTTTAATTTGGGGCTAAATATTGGGTGAGATGGTCTTGGTATCATGTAAAATTATTACTTAATGCCGAGGCTTAATTTTATGTAGTATTAGAGCAGGGTTTATTTCATTCAATGTTGAGCCACCAAATTAAAAAACTATCGATGAACCAGATCATTCTTGGGGGTGGGTGTTAAAGAATGTAAAAAAATCTCATGTTGGTGGTTAATGAGATGGATTGTCTCTTTATAATGTTTTGACAATCCTCCTCCTTTGAGCTAACTTTTAAAATGTGAGTTAGGATTAAGGCCTAATTTTATTGGGGTTTGTAGGGGTTAAATCTTTCAAGGGGTCGTTTGTTTGGTAGGAGTTTTGGATTATGGATTACTAATTTATGTATTAGTTAAATGTCCTATTTGGTATTATAGGGTGTATAACTAATACCTTAAAAATCATGATATTAGTAATATTTGGTTTAATATCATGGGATAAATGTATATAAAGATAAAAATACCCTTAAATATTTTTTAAATCCTAATTTTTTAGGTTAATCACTGACACGTAATTTAAAATTTTTTTTTGCATTTGTGAAACTTTTCAAGAAAATAAAAACAATAAAAATTTGTGGATATTTTAAGATGCGTACTTGTATTTTATAATTATCATATTCGATAATAAGCTAAATATTGCAAACTAATTCAAATATTATCATTAAAAAAGAATGTTTTTCACAATTTTTTTGAGATAATTAAAATATAACTAAAGTTTACAACATAACTAAAAAATTGTTTCAATTTTAAAATATATTATTGAATTTTTTTTTTGACAATAATTCAATCTTTGAATTTCATATATTTTTAGTTTTGTTAAGATGACAATTTACCCCAAATAATATAAGTAAGAGTATCAGTTTTTATTTATATTTTAAGAATGAATAATAAAGTTTTGCAAAGAAAATAAACAAAGCTATAGTATGTGGAGAATAATTTTGTAATCAAATAATATTTTAAACAAAATATAACAATGTGTTTAATTTTTATTACCTCAAACCAAACATTAAATAAGAAATAAGCCCAAATTACTAATTTCACCACTACTAATTTTAGTACTATTAATCCCTGCATTATTAATACATTTTATTCAGTGCTATTTTTACACTACCTAACGGACCTTAAAAATATTATGTTTTAAGGATTTAACGTGAATGTAACTCTTTTTGTAAGCGTTAAATCTTTTAAAATTATTATATTTTTTAGGATTTAACGTAAATGTAACTTCTTTGAAAAGTTTGAACAACATAGGGCTATACTCAACCTCACATAAATTTTCACTAATTATGTTTTTGATTTATAATTATGTTAGTCAATAAATGTGAAACCAATTTTTCTATTTTTATAAGGAAGGCCATTTTTTAAAATAATCAATTTGATTATTTTTAAGAATTAAATTAGATTTTAAATTAATTTAATAATTTAGATATTCAAAAAGTATATAAAAGATACTGTTTATAAATTATAATTTTTCTTATATCAATACAATGAAAAATATACTACCTCCAATTCACTTTACTTGGCCGTCATATAAAAAATAAATATTTTAATTTATTTGATTTAGCAAATTAAGAGTTGTACTAATCCTTTCCAACACTAGTCAATTACAACATTTGAGTAGTAGTAACAAATTTAGAATAAAAAAATTAATTTACTTTTAATGAAAGATGTTTCAAGGGATATTAAGGGATGGGAGTATCATAAGTCAAAGTTTATATATTTAGACTTTCAAAAAAGATGAAAAAAGTGTGATATTTATTTAAAACGAAAAAAACACCATGCAAAAAGCCTCTATGAAAGTGATATTTTACAATATAGTTTATCAAAAGGCTACGACTATTCTAAAACTTCATAATCAATCATAGTGTACTTGCTACTGATTTAGTCCACATAAAGCAATTTTGTGCCTACCAAAACTCTTGATTTAATTCATAGCCTTCACCAGATACATGTTACAAAGAAAAAAGTAGAGCTATTCCTTTTATTAAAAAAAATGTATGCTTCTCATAATTTTATATAAAGGGAATTTGAAGCTGATATATAATGTTATTATACAAATGATTTACACATACAACATTTTTTCCTAACGAACCAAAGAATCAATAAATAAAATTTTTTATTATTTTGGCTTTTAATTGAGCAAATGTCAAGCAACATTGGGGTTATTTTAAGTTTCACGTGACAATCCCTCAATTAAAAGAAAAAAAAAATAAATTCTTAATTTATAAAATAAGAAAGATATATGTAAATCAGTAAAGGTATATGTGAACCATTTGTATAATAACAAAGATATATTTGAGATATTTTATTAAATGAAAGACATATCAATTTTAAATCTCAAAATTAAAAGGTAAATCGGGATATTTTTTTTCCTTTTATATAAATGAAAGAGTAAATCCAACTCACATGTATTACTAACATAAAGAATTTTCTTGCAATAAAAGACATTCAATAATTGTACGTATTATACGAATTTTATTCAATTTTTAGGGTCCACTTTCTTAAACAGCATGGACAACGACTAAACAATAAAAGCTTAACCAAATCTGCAAAAAATTAGTATAGATTACATAATTAACTAAATATCCTTATTATATTTATATTTTTATCTCATTAATCTTTAAAAAATATATTTCATATCATTATTTTTTTTTAGTCACAATACATACGTAGGATCACGATATATAACTCATGATACATCACATATTTCGCGACTACATAATGTATTACACGTTTAATCATGTATCTGGATGACTTAACATGTATGCGTATGTATTCGGAGGGTTATCTGAGTTATGTATCACAACCCTCCATATGTATCTGAAGGATTTTTTGAATTATATATGTTGCTTAAGTTATGTATCGTCACCCTCTATATGTAGCACGATCTTTTGTATGTGCCATATATATAAAAAATAATATGAAACGTAATTTATAAAACTAATGAAATAATGAGGAATAATTGGCTCCTATAATAATATATTTTGTAAGTATTCGAATTACAACTGTTGATATAAAATAAAATAAAATATAATTTTTTTTAAAAAAAAAAAGAACTTCGTAGCTGACTATAGTGACTACCACTCTCAACTCCTTTTCCAAATTGTAGTGTTTGTTTTTGTCTTATTATATTATTTACCATAAAAATGGAAATAAAAAAAAAGAATTATTTTTGACTCACTTAAAGCAAGTATGATTTTTTGTTAAAACAACTCCCTTGAATAAAAAAAGAGTGCCCAAAATTCTATTAAAATAACGTTGAAATATTCCATACTTGACTATTAAAAACTTGCTTCATATTTGGTGGCTGAGAAAAATTAAAAAGACGGCTAATGAATATTAGTATACCATGTGAATCATTTTTATTTTTACTTTTTACTTTTTTTGTTTTACAAGTTCCTTCTTGGAAATTTCCTCTAAGTTTATTTAATTTAAGGTTGTTTTGGACATAATTACTTTTAATGTTGTTCATTATTCATTGGAATGATCTTTTTCATTTTTTCAAGTGAAACAATTTTCACTTACAAAGCTTGTAATTCTTATTTCACTTTTCTAATTTTTTTTCAAGTGAAATGCAGATTCAAAAACGACTACAATGTTCCATGTATTGTCTCAAGTTATTTTTACACGTCTAATAAGTTGATTTTTTTTTTCCTTAATCGGATGTCCTCCCAGTCATAGATATAAGTTCTGTAAGAATGATAGACCAATTATTGTATCCGGCTGAGTTGTTCTTATAGACCAATTATTGTATCCGGCAGAAAGTAATATAATAAAAATAAGGATGTTTAGATATATGTGTGGTCATATAGGAGAAGATGATCAGAAATGAAAGTACGAAAAAAGGTGAAAGTGCTTCAGTGACGAACATAAGGAAAGCGATATTGAGGTGTTTCAGGCATGTGAAGACGATCGTGTGGGTGTGTCATAATAGGAGTAAGGTGAGGTAAAGATAGGTTAAAAAAGAACTGGGAGGGAAGGTGTAACTTTAATTGACCGATGACAAAGTTCTAAATTTAAAATAATAAAAGTAAAAATTTAGTAGATAGCCGAATGATATCATGCTTGTTGTGAGAGAAGCAGTGCGCCAGCCTCCTCTTTAATGTTTATTACAAGATCATGCTTTGTTTTCTTTGTATCCTGTTATTTTACCTTATACATCTTTGCATCCTACCATGATTTCTTTTTGGATCGAGGATCAGTTGATAATAATTTTCTTATTCCGCAAAGGTAAAATTTAGATGTAAAATTTGCGCTCATCTCTCTCTCTTTAAAACCTACATATAAAATTACACTATGTACTAAATATGTGACAATAGGTTACAGATTCGAGTCTTGAAAACAGTCTCTGACAAAAATGTAAGATAAGATTGCGTATAACAAATCCTAGTAATCGAGCTATTTTTCAAATCCGGACATAACAAAAACTTAATGCACCGAAATACCCTTTTAATCAAATGTCTCTATAGGGACCATTTTATTGTCTTCTCATTTCCTAAGGACTCATTGTGAAAAGAAATATTAATGCCATTTTTTCTCGTGTTATACCCAATTACACATGATGACCAGGTACGGGACGTTTCGTAATTGAATAAGCAATAAGTTATTTATACATTAAATTATGTATAACTTACATAATATTTAGTAAATAGACAAAAAATAAGTTATTCATAGAAAATAAGTAATAAATATATAACATAATATGATGTTTGATAAGAGGATTGAAAACTCGTATAATTAATACATATAAAAGTTATAAGTAAATTAATATATTATTTTATGCATAGTGAAAGATGAAATAATTAACTCATTGATAGTTAATATATAAATAAAAAAATAAAGTGATCATATTAGGCTATTAGCCTTATAACTAATACATGTATAACTAACACCAGCATAACTAATACATACATATATAATTAATATTTATATAACTGATATTTATATTATAAATATCTAAATAATTATAATCAACTACCAAACGACACGTCGTCACGTTGATTTAAAGTTCTAATGTAAAATAAAGACAGTTGAATTATAAGAAAAAACAAATAATTAACATATTGATTGAACAATGTCATTTTAGCTACGAAGACATATGTCAAAACTTTTCTCCAGTATAGACAATTAATTATGATTAATTAAGAGGAATAATTAGATGCTATTTTAACGATTTTTTTTATATTTTATTTTTATTTATCTATTATATTATACTAAAAATAAATATTTATTTTTATCGATCTAGTTTTGAGAGATAATTTACTATTTTATAAATATCTATTTTACCCTTATTGGTACATTCAATCACTAAAATAAAAAAAAATTTAGTGCAATAAATATCACTTAAAAAAAGGAGGTTAAAATATTTACAAGCATAAGTTAATTTTTATTGTATCTAGTGTGGTATAATTTTTTGCGGTATTTACCAAATAGTACTAAAATGTAATTGCCACTAATAAATGGCCCTAAAATTATTATTTAGCAACAACTAGGCTAATTAATTGCCGTTAAGAATTTCTTTTGGTATAGTGAATTCATTTCTCAATTAAAATTTAAAAAAAATTGTAATTAATAGAATAATTTAATAAAATTATTCTTTTATTCATTATTTCTTAATGAGTGTGATAAAATACAAAAAAAAAAATATCTCTTTGTTGATTCAATTTATCAAGCTAGTTATTACAAAACAATTAAGTGGATACAAAGAAAGAAGTCATTTCCATTATTGTCTATATATATTTAGATCTTCAACCTAGTCCAATTTGTATTTAACTTTTTCAAACTCTGATCTCTAAATTTATACTTAGTCTCACTAGGTGTCACGAGTTTTTAATGATATTGTGATAAAATTGAGAAAAAAGTTAAATTCGCATTGTTGATTTGAAAAAGGAAAAAAATTATTAGAGATTTATCTTATTGAATTAATTTTATTAATTGTGTTTTAAAAATATATATTTGAATATTATTCACTTTATATAGTCATTTAATAGTTTATCATTTATAATAACTTAGATTATGTTACCTTGCAATGATCTCATATTTGAATAAATTTGTCCACTTAAGAAAAATTCAACCAT